>CCAG010010076.1:0-10654 GCA_001077435.1 Glossina morsitans morsitans
ACTTTCTAACTCTTGCATTATGATTATTGAAAGTTCCGTGGCTCGGGCGTACTCTGTTTGTTAATTTTGATCTTTATGAATTTTTTTCTTCGCTCTTCCTTTTTCCACTTTGTTCTTGCGGTCGATTCCTTTTCATGGTTGCAGCTATATAAAAGCGATTTTTACTCTCTTATGATGTTATTATACACTCCTAACATACTTTCACTGCTTAGTGCTATTTGAACTATTTTTAATTTGTTATTAACTTTTTGTTCGATTTGTTTGCATTACTAAAATTTATTAGAAGTTCCTGTAATACGCGAAGTGTTTTTTTCTTATGTCTATTACGTCCTAAGATTGCATTCTATTGATTTTGTTCTTCTTTTATTAGCTCAACTACACTCCAATTCCCCGTCCACTTTCCCTTTATCCTGACGAAGTCAACTCGCGCAAGATTGCCTTTAATTGTTTACTTGTTCGCTTACTTGATTCTATGGTGACGTTTAAAATGTCTTGAATAAAGTATAAAATGAAGCAGATTTATGGCAAATTAAGTTGGATACTCGCTGTTTCATTCTTCTTTATGTTATGTTATGCAAGATTATTCTTTTCCTCAGTTCCTCCACTTCTTCTCGGTTCTTCTCCATTAACTGCCCGATTGCTCTTGTCGTATTCACTTGGTGTTCCAATTTTATTGGTTGACTGCTCGATTCCTTGATTGGTAAGAGGGGTTTGTTGTGTTCTCTTATGTGCAATATCTACAAGTGAGTAAGTGATAAGATGCATAGGTTTCCTAAGAGTAAATTTCCTTATCTGCTACTAAAAGATTGAGGATACTTTTAAGATTTGTTTTAAAGAGTCAAGGAACCCATAACATGTATGTATTAATACAAACACAATTGTATATAAATATATGTGTCGATTGGACCGTACGTATGTATCCATCTGTCTGTCTGCCTACCTACATGCAGTTGCTTGAACTCTAAGCGTCGTTTACACAAAAGTGTTTTCGTTTATGAAATTCTGAAGTCTATCCTAGTCTTTTACGATATGATTACAATTAGTATTAGTAAGTATGCAACTATATTGTAGTGAAAACACGATAAAGATTCTTTTGAATTGATATTTATTATAATTCTCTTATTCGGTTTTAATTCTCACTTTAAATCTGACTTTTATTCTGACTTATTAATTCTTATTTTAGTTTTGACTCAACGGAACTGTGGTCACTATCTTGTATAATAAATTATTATGCCAGCTTAAGGAAATTAGTAGTTTCAAACTAGGTTATTACTTAAGCTACATTCAATGTGATTTATAACTAAAGTAGGTTATCTTAACTAGGTTATACCTAGATTTACATTATGCGGAAATTTAAGAAAGTTTAAACTTAGCGTAAGTGATTAATAAGTGAGAAAGTCGAAGTAAGTCGATGAGTCGATAATGCTACAATATCTTGCAAACGATTTTTCAACTCTTCATTTAAACAAATGCATGTTTAACTAAATTAAAAAAAAAAAAAAAATTCATCTGCTGTTCTTCGGGTGCGGGCGATTCAACTAAACCGTACGTTCACGCGTAGCCAGTGTTGGTTATACTAACTTTAATGCCAGTGACGTAGAAATGGATAAAAAGTTAATACATCGCGTGTATGCAACACACATATACTAAATAAAAAACAACCATTGCCAGTTTAAAGGTCAATTAATTAGTTAATTGACTTAGTTTCTTCCAAATGCTCGTATCGGGAGCATGTTATTCTCGTCATTTTGTTTATACTACTCAACAACAGTTATGAAGAAGGTCTCCTAGGAGCCAATTGTCTTTGGCTTGCCGCGAAGGACGGGAATTTTGAATCATCACGAGAACAGGAAGAGAGCAAACAAAGAAAAAGCAACTTCGTTAGCCTAAAACGAATACGAAAATTTAAATGCAAGCTATGGTAGATTCACTTCACTTACGAATTTGTTTGCCTGTTTAAGCGGAACTTTATATCTAAATATGCGAACCGTGACTTATTGACGGCTGTACACCTTTTAGACTTTCACAAGAATTGATGAAGGATCATATGGATACTAGGAGCGACGTTGCAAAGTTATTGCATTCGCTTTTCCCGCTGATTGGTATGAAAATGTCCGAAAGTCTGTTGCGGTTAGATGACGAAAAAAAAAGGTTTCAAAATGAACGAAAGATAATAGAAAAAAACGGAAATATACCAAAAATGAGATATAAAAGCAAAACGTACAACTAAAAGCAACTTAAAGTAAATGTGGTTCTGAGAGTATGTGTGTACATGTGTGGCTGTTTTTTCGTTTGTTCACATTGATGCCGACAATATCCTTTGGGCGTTGCTTGGAATACTCTATTTTCGAATACAACACATACACAATAACATATCAATAACTATTGCATATAACTGTAAAAAGGTTGTGCTGTACACACTTGTTAACAACGACAACAGCAGCAGTAGCAACAACGCTGCATATTGTTCTATCACATAATTAAATCTTTTCCTGAGGAACTGTAATGAAAAACAATGGCTAAAAATTAGGAGCCAACCATTAGTCAACCATTTAGGAACTGGTTAAAGCCAGAAAACTACATTTGAAAGTCTGATGACTAAAAAAGAAATGGTTTACTAAAAAGAAATAAACCGTAAAAGGGCAATGACTTTAATAATACTTCGACTACATGACAAAAGAGAGTTTAATGCTCTATCTGTTCGTTTGGACGCGTATCTAGAGGGGTCCATTAAATGAGTTTTAAGCGCGTGACAATTCAACTTTTTTATATCTAAAATTTACTCAAGTCTGCCCCGACTCTAAAAACATGTAAAACCCTATTGCTAAGACTATGTTTTTAGTCTATCAGCCACGCCTGCCTGGTCGCCTAACTTTTTGCTTGCTTCGCAGCTACTCCCTATGTTTGTCATGCGAACCACGGTCATTAAACCAAGAATGTTCACCACACTTGCAAATTTGGAGATATTTAACCAACAATGGAATCAAAGTGAGCTCTTTCGATTTTCAAGATCAACTACACTTGTCCCCCAGTTTACCTGAGCATGTATATTTGTCTACGCTGCATACAGATTTGAGTAGGGAAACAAAATGTGGGCCAAGCTGGCTACGTTGAAGTCATCGTTTTGTGTGTTTGAGCAACCTTTTGTTGTAAATATTAAAACAAATGAATCAACAAATGTGACAAATGAGTTTATTTTTACTCTGTCAACATCACGCAGCGCAATCCTACGTAATGTATATCTTATGTCATTAACCGTTTTTTCTTTTCTTTTGACAACTTCTTCGTTACTGTAATTGGGTCATTGGATTGGCGACTGCTAACTTAACTCAGGTCGGTAGTATATATACTTACTGTTTATTATCGTGTAGTTATACACTAATCATTTCGTAACATTGAATAGTTTTCTTGCCATCAATTTTTGAACATTTCTTTGGGGTTCGCTTTCACACCATCAGTTCACTAAATGGCTGTCGTTGAAGCGGATTTTATTTGACTTCAAATTTAATCGCAGTAAAGGATGTCGTGAATACGGTGAGCATTAGATAACTTTTTTGTCCGGTCGAAGGCTCTGTTACTCTCTCTTTATAGTTTAAAAACCGTAGTAGCGTATCACGTATATTGACAAAACCGACTGATAACGAAGTATAATAGAATTTAACTTGTGTTCATTCAGTTAGATAACAGCAAACTGCGTTAAAGCAACAGCAGCAAGCCCTTCTTCCTCTGTGGGTGACTTATCAAATTGTCGTAACTTCATTGTTCGTGTTTTATTATAGTAAGGTCTGCATTGTTAAATATTCTTGTTGCTGCCGTTGCTGTGGCGTAGTATCACTTTTGCGGTGCTTCCTACTCTTGATGCAGTTTAGCCATTGGCATTTTCAATGAATACAGCAGCGTATGTCAACTGTAAACGTCACTTAGCTGGATTATGTCACAAGACAGCCAAGACTGAAATTGCTTTTTGAAGATATTTTACAGAACCAGCTTTAAAAAAAGTGCAACAGAGAAAAAACGGCAACTGAAGACTCATTGAAAAGCAGATATAACTACACTGTTTATAGTGCACTTAAATTTTTTTCTAACATTAAACAACCTTGCCATTGAATCTTGCCAAAAAACTTTTTAAAGGCAAATATTTGTCTCTAAGGACTCTTGCTCAACTTGAACTTGGTTTCTTTTATAGTGTGAATGAAATAAATTTGAAACTCGAGGATTATCCTTAAAAATTATTGATTGCAAAACGAGCGATAATTATTAAAAAAAAACAACTGTGAAAGTTGTTTGATATCATCCAACAAATATATCTTTATGGTTAATTAAAATTAATTGAATTGAGTAATTAAGCGAAAATCTTATGTTATATGTAATGAAAGGACGCACACGACACGAAGAGCGGACGGTGTTTGTTTGTTATTGATACGCATTTATGTTGTAAATGAATGTTCCTAAAGCGAACACAATGGTATTGGTATAACGCTATAACGGACGAGGAGGTTAAACAAGACTGTGATTTTTTCTTTCCTACAACCATAAGTTATCCCGCTAGAGCGTAGACAATATAGTTTTTCTGAACTTTGAACAAATCGAGTCCAGTGAAAGTTCAATAGAACCCCCATGAATAAAGCCCCTTTACGATACCTAATACGTAAAAAGCTACGACGGAGGCGAACAATACATCGACGATAAAGCTGAGACCATTTCACCATTCACCAACAACAACTGATGCAATTAAGCCAAAAACTGATCGCAGCATATAACAAGTCGGTCACATGTGTGGCAGAATTCGCCAAGAAAACATTAGCAGACTTGAAGTGGAAAAGATGTCACCCTCCCCTCTCACAAAATAGTGCTCCTCATAATTATCACTGATTCTTCATTCGACAATATATTCTCTATTCTAACACAGCTTGTTGACCTATGAATATGGATAAAAAATTTATTGTTTCCTAAATACCTGCACAAAAGTTTCCTCCGCACTCCTGTTTTGCTTTTAAGCTAGCAAAAGTGGCGAGCAACGATGGACTGTAGATTAAATAAAATATAGATGCCGTTAACTTGTCCTTTGCAATAGCTCATGCGCTCCTCTAATATATTTAGACACGTTTACACCAAATCTCAGAAAAATGTCGGGTGTAAGTGGGTGTAAATTTCAAGCCCACACAGCCGCGTTTATAATCCAGAAATTCGTAGTGTATAAAGGTATACATTTCGTTGATTAGATTTAATTAATTTAGCTGTACTTGTGTGTCCGCCTCTTTAAATCAGGACTTTGATCCGAAAATGTCGTCCAGATAAACAATTAAAGTTCTTGGTGAATTTTCCTTATCAAATATAGGGTTTAATATGAATAAATTTGTTGTCATTAAGGAGCAGCATTACGATTAGAGTTCTGTTCTGTAAAGTCGGATTTTGTTTGTGCAAATATGTATAAAAATGAGCTAAGATAAAATTTTGTTAGCATAGTGTAAGATCTCGCGTGTCTCGTAAGGTCTTGTGAGAAAATTGTCTCTCTGTAGTAGCATTCTTGTTATGTCGTGTTGCCTATGGGAGAACACTTTGCGCAATATTTCGCGTATCCCAAACCCGTAGTCGAAAGTCTAACGCAAAATACAATTTAAGAATCTTTTCGGTCTCGCCCTCTCAACGTTATAGTACTTCATAGTTTCGTCTGTTAAATATTATGCGTGCAATATGGGGTCAAAATTAAGCAAAGTTATACGTTAAACACGGTTTTCCACACCACTCTTGAGGTACCGTATAAGCGCATTGCCAATTGTTTTGCTGCCCCTGTAGGTCTACTATACATAAATAAAAAAATGCATAGGAGATACTTACAAACTGATCTGGATCCCTGCTGGTGTCCTGATATCTGCAAAATAAAAATATTGTGGTTACGGAATTTTATATATGAAGGTGACCACAAACTTACCTTGGCCTACGGAAGTATCGCATTCCGCTGAAGCGATAGGGCACTTGTAAGACAATGGCTTTTTATTCCGAAATGAAATGAAAAGAAAGGTATAAAATAAAAAGAATGAACACAAACTTACCTTGGCATACGGCGAATCTTACATTGAGGCGATGACCGGCGGCGCATCGTTCCTTTTCAATCTAAGCCAAAATAGAAGAAAGTAAATAAGTAAATCAGTTTAAAAATAAATTATATTAATTTAAAGTTGAAATTACATTTACTTTGCGGCTTTTCCCGCACGATTTTCCTTCTCCTTCTTCATATGGTGGACGGAGCTTTTGCAATCTAAAATAGAAGGAACAAATTAGTAAATTGAAATTAGCTTTACTTTGCTGCTTTTTATGGTAAAGCCCTTAGCGCTCACATTAATCGGGTGTGCGTTATGCTACCATAACTAACTATAACGTAAATATGGGTTTTGAAATGAAGGGGAGAGCTCTACACATTTCATATTTAATTTTTTGTCAGTAATTGCTGCAAAGATCTCTCGAGTGCGCGGCGACTCAGTGAAGATTTGCAACTAGGAATTCGATCTCATATATTTTTTTAGCTAGACCGCGCTGCATGGAAACGTTAGCTTTAGTTTTAATTAACTATTGTTCACCCCTCCCCGTTTTCGTAACATGTTCGTTAGTACTCTTCGATGTCCGCGCCGTTTAATAGACTTTTTAGCACTTGATCGTTCACTTCAGCAACGTGTCCAATGAAATTTTTAGAACGAAAGCGAACGAGAGATCTTTCGAGTGTCATCTTAGACGTCGTATCTTAATTAAGAAAAGCGTAGATTACGCTACAACATTAGCTGTCAAATTAGATTGGCCTTGACATGTTGACATGTATTGTGGATTGTATTCTATTTTATCAGCGCAATACTTTTTATGTACGTTCATACTATCTGTACAATATTGCTCGCATGTCAATAAAGGACTTTGACACTGCCTCAATGGTGCGCTGCGATCCGATTACGCAATAAGGTTAACTTAGTTGTTCTAGAGACTGTACAGCATATACATTTGTCTAAACAGCTTATCTGGTGGAAATTTTATTTATTTTTGTTTCACTTAGAAAGATCGAACGGAGTGTGCGAATGGTTTCTATAAAAGTTGTTTATATGTTCTTCTTTCACTTGAACGCACTTGGTGAGCACATCTGAAACTTTCTAAATGAAAATTTGCTTGCAATTAAAATATTTTTCGAAAAATTCTTTTATAAATTGTTTTGCTACTTGAATTTACTTTAATTAAATTGAGTTTAATACACTTTTGTAACGTTTAAAGCTCTTCGATTTCCTTAGTGGTCACTACTTTAGAGGTTTTGCATTTGTGTTCCCGAACTCAGCAGTAATTGTGTAAAGTACTGCAGATTCTATCATCAACCATTACCATGGCAACCTCCGCTTTACAATCAAATGCTCGACTACGGCTTTTTCGCATACATACATTAGTGTATGCTTTTAAGCACATTTTGTATATCTTTCTAAACATACATGCACATAAGAGTTTTTTTAGGAGTGTAACAAATTCTCAACGTGCTTTCGACAACATATCGACATTTAGTGTAACATTATATTAAATTGAAGCTAAAAAACTTTTGCACCTACAACGATATGCATTCATAAACCGAAAAGCATGTACGTAAATATGCAGGAAGTAAGCTCCTAAGCTGGAAAGTCCATGAATCTACTTGAAATTTTCGTTTTGTCTGTGTGCTCAAGAATTTAGCATTCGTTTTGTAAAGTGCTTTCAAGGCGATAGAGTAATTTCTATGCATTTTTGCTTTTTGAATTGTAGCAGACTTTAATGGCTGGTGTAAGTAAAACTGGCTTTCGCGTTTCATTTTTTTTTTTTTCTTTATAATCAGCATCTAAAAGTCATGTATAAACTCAACTTGTAATGTACGTATGTACGCACATATATATATTTTCCACGTACATATGCATGTGCGTGTGTTGCAAATACGTGCATACATGATTGATTAGAAAGAAATTTTGAATCGATTCACCTACACTCGTGTCATTGTTTGGCCATTCGTTTACGTATCCGTCTATGCCTATCTCAGCTTGCAGTTGGTATTCTGCATGGGGGGACAAGCATATCATGTCGAGATTGTTTGGATTTTGTGGAGTTTATACTATTTACATGTTACGTATATAAACTAATTTTTGGCATAAGTCAGTCACAATGCTAAGTCAAAAGGAAAAGTTATAACAATTATTGTGCGAACACTTGGAAACTGGAATAGAGTATAGTAAATGTAGGACTCTACACTTGCATTCAGAATTAAAAAAAAAAAACTGCTTTCTTCAAGTCGCCCTACCCAGGAATCGCTATGAGACACGAACAAATGCTTCTCTACTTTTCTGATGTTTCGTTTTAAATTTCTTCTTTTCAGAGAGACACTAGCAGAGATCATTGTTGCATGAGCTAGTGTTTGCTTCATATTCGTATTATTAGTCGACACTCGCTCTGCCTAACTATGACTATGGCTGATAACACTTATGTCCCTATATATCCCATACGATAAACCGTAAAGGTTATACAGATATAATAAAGGCTTAATCATACAATATTACCTAACTTCGGTGACGGTTCTAGATCATAGAAAATCTTTCTTCATTCACCACAATTATTATCGTGTAAGTAAGGAAGGCTTTTTTTCCAATTTAAAATTTCGGACAGAAGTTAGGGATCCAATTAAACACTTTATTAATGTAATGATTATAAGATAAGTCCTAGTTTAAAGCTCTCTTTTTTAATGAATTCTTGACACTTAGATGTAGAATTAGACCTTGCATAACTGGCCCCAGTTTCAGACGCAGTCGTAGTTTTGTGTAGGTGCGGTGGTAGCGAAGAATGATCACAGTACATAGTTTCTAGAAAAGTTCATGTGCATTAATTTCTGTGTAGAAGTAATGTACACAAAGTTGTAATGGCCGAAGAAATGTTGCGAATGGGGCAAAAATATTTGAGATATCGTTTTATTTCCTTACTCTTCTTAGGACCATTAAATAATAAATTTACATCTTGGAAATTTCAATGTTAATCCGTTTCACTCCTATCTCGGTCATGGATCGACATCACATGGTCTTTTTCTCTCGAATACTAAACGTGTCGTCTTCCTAATATTTAAATTCGTAAACCAGGTTAGTTCACGTTTTATGCATCTTGTGCAAATTAATTAAGGAGTTAGTGGTAACAAAAAAAAAAAAATTAGATGTGCAAAGGATTAAGGTTTTTGGTTGACATATCGTTTATAATGTCAATGAAATTCTTCAAAACGTTGAGAAAGACCGAAAAATTTCAGCTCGTGACATCGTTGCATTGTGACCATAAAATAGTTTTTAATATTTGGCATAAGGTGAAGAGAAGAAGTTCGATATTTGGGTGGTCACATCTTTACCTGCGAATGGGTGAGATGAAAGAAATGCGAACCATTGTCGAAAAGATTGATAACCGGTGGGTAAATGTGGGACACATTCGACGATAATTTGAATATCGTGATCAACAACGGATTAGTCCGCCCAAAAAATGCGACGATTTACGAATAATAAGTCAATGTTTTGATTTTGTTGTGTTTGGAAGAGAAGAGCGCATCGTACTGCTAAGCTAATCTGATCAGGCGATTAATTGCACTCTCTGCTGTTAACAACTGGTGCGACTGAGGCGCTAAATGAGTTCAAGCGTACAGTATAGATGAATAAAAAAGTCGTGCAAGCCGAAGGCGTCAAAGTCAAACTGTACAAATCTTTAGTAGTTCGACTGACATTGATTGAGTTTGAATGGGAAGCTCGGACGCCGTCGCCAACATATTATCTCGTTCGACTGCCTTTTGTATTTTGATGATGTACAGCAGACCTCGAAAGAGGTTTGCGAAATTCTTCTTCATCTTACTCTATTTTTTCGGCCAACAACTCCAAAAGTTCTAAAAAAATGTACTTGGATTTTGATCAAAAAATATTACGAAGTTGTCCCCTTGGATTCTGATCGGAATTGAGTTATTATAGAAAAGAACTTTGGATGAAATGGGTGAAGAAGATGAAAAGGTGGAATGGATTTATTCACGTGTCGACAGAGAGTCGAAATCGCGATCGTATAATAAATTGAAAAATTTCCTTTGACTGTAGAGAAAACGTATGCGGTCTGTAATATACTTTTTGCAATCTCTGTACTCTGAAGTACTTTTGGCAAAAAAGTGGAAAAAGTAGTAAGCACTTATCCTTTGTTATAATAATCGTTCTGCTCTTTATTTATTTACTTTTTTGGCTTTTGTTCTATAAAGGGAGACATGACAGGAGTACGTAAAATTGTTCTGATTTCAATTTATTTCGGTTCAAGTGAAATAATTTTGCCTTAACAAACAACTGCAGTCATACCATCAAGGCATTGCGCTAATTAATATACCGCTAAACGGGAAAACTTTTCAGCCAAGTGCTTATTTTTACTGAAAACTGCTTGCATCGTATTCTGTTGTTCTATGAAAAAAAAAGAAGAAAACTAAACACACATCAAAGCATTTGTTTTCAAACTTTTGTATGTCATAAATAGAAAATGAATGATGAATCGTATAAAGAGCATTAAGGCAAAGTTAATAAACTTCTTCGTGTAGCTATTATTGTTCTTCTACAAACAAACAAAAGTAAGTGAATATGTTCCTTAAGTAGTGGAAATGCATCCAAAAAGA
>CCAG010010077.1:0-13384 GCA_001077435.1 Glossina morsitans morsitans
TTGATTGCTTGAATTTTTTGTTTATATTACATTTTGACACGTCTGACCACCCTTGAATTTTTTACTTGCATTTGTGTTGTCGATTTATTTTCCTTTTCGATAACCATGTAAAAGAAGAAGAACTATTTTCGCCATCAATTATATTTGTCTCATTATTAATAGCATCAATTCCTTCCTCTAAACAAATCAAAAAAAAAAAATGTAGAAAGATGAGCTAAAAATTAATGTGGACATAGTTTTGAGATGGAAGGCGTAGCGAGCAATTTTTACGCGTATTCCTATTATTAATTAACATCAATAAGATGACATTTTACATCCGGTTATATTGCCATATCCCAATTGCGAGGTGATGCAATTTTCATTTTCGTAAAATTGGATCCATATTTTCCTATATAACTTCCTTTAAGGAGAACGCTTAAACACGAGAATCGCAATGATACCACGAAAGTAGAAGAAAAACTGGTGTGGGATTAAAAATTAAAAGACGAGAGAAAATCTACGTAAACAAAAAAGCCGCAAGGAGTTATGAAAATGTCATCTGAATTGTTGATTGGCAAATGTTTGGCTTGCTTTCAAGCAGCAGCGGAGATGAAGGTAATTGCGTCCGGTACAAATAAAACATGAAAGCAAATTCATTCTTCTGAAGAGTCGTCGAATTTGAATACTAAAACTTTCAATCAGGCTTCATCTGAGCAAATACTCTTTGTGGCTATGGAATGCGTAGAACGCAAGGTCAGTCATTTTACTATTGTTGTGCGAATGAAGTTCTTCCATATCTCTCGATTACAGAAATTTGTTTGACGCTTTATAATGTTTTTCGCCTGCTTTGGTCCCTTTCCGAGAATTCAAAACTTAGAATTTATTGCTATCCAAGGTAAAATGGCAAAGCCTCACATTACGTGAAATTCGCAAAATGTCTGGTCTAACATTCGCAGCCACACATACATTTCCATCTCGAATAAATCTCTCTCTGAGAAAAGAACAGACTCGTCTACCTGGTTTGGATATGGTTCTAGATACAATACCTATGCACGTTATGGAAAAGATGGCGTACACAATCTATAAATTTAGAGCAATGATCGGAAATTCAACCATTTGGCAAGCAAAAGATTGTTGCAAATATATATGAAAAACGAAATTCAAAGGCTGCCATTACACATTTGAGATGTGGGAAAAACCTCCCTTAACTAAAGCCAAGTCCAATAAAGACGAAAATAGCGAACAAATTTACTCACATTTCTATTTAATTTAGAGAAAAAGTATATTTCTTTCCTCCTAGAAATGGCCAGCTTTTCTCCTGTGGTGACCGCCAAGTTTAGCCCGACACTAAACATATAACAAAAGGATTTAAAATCAAGCAAGTTGGCGGGTGGCTGGACATGCCTCGAAAGCTTAACTTAATGTACTAACTCAGGAAAACCAGTTTCAACAATCAATGGAATATACTTGTAGATTCACCGTTTGGCCGTTCCACTACGTCATTTTTTTTGAAGTTCGGTAAATCATCATCAACAAAAAGTAGCACACGGATCTGAGAAGGTTCACTAAATTATCGCCAATCACCAGTCTTTTAAAAAGAAAGAATTTTATATTTTTAATACGCAAGCATTAATGCTTGCTTTTCGGATTTACGCAGTAAGATCATTCATGTATATAGAAACTACTTAGTATAAAATAGTCGGTTTCAAAATTTTTCTGTTTCCTGCCTTTGTAAAAATAATTTAGTCTAATATTGCTTTGTCAGTCTTTTTGAAATAAAATCATATATAATATTATATAGCAACATCAAAAGGGTCTCATTTTAAAGAATTAATTTTGTGAACACCACACATGTTCACATCACATCATGTTCATTAATCATTTAACTAATTTTCTACAAATTTTATAATGAATTTACTATTCAGCCATGTATTTTATAGCAATTTTTTGTTTTGATATTTGGAAGCAAAGCTCAACAGATTTTTTTTCGCGGATATCAATCTTCTCGCAAATGCGCTTGAAATTTTTCTTCTTTCTCTTAAATGACAATAATTAAATCATTCTATAAGTAATTCTAAATGCAGCTGGTAAGTAATTGTCCGTTTGGAATAATTATCTTCGCCTACATTTGAAAACGGATCTACGTCGCCATCACCCCTTCGCCCCATATTATATATTTATTTTCTTCGTTTTGTTGTAACCTATGAAGATTTCGTTGGAGAGCGAAGATTATATACCTTTAGATAAAAATTATTATCAAATGACTGGTGCAAGTTTGCATATTGAAAATCCCCATCAACCCATGAAAAGCTTTTCGTTCTATTTGGCTGGATTTATATGCTTATGGTATAGGACAAAGTATTATTTTTTCATGCCGTATATATCACGACGTTCTTTACGTTTACATTGATGTACTTATTTCCATTTTACTTCTCGGACTTTTGTCCGAGACTAGTGCGAATGAATTCTTGAGTAAATGACTTTCTTCCACAGTATGAATGAATTCTGTCGCTAGTTGTTATCGTGGATAACAAAGCATTTTAAACTGTGACTTCTTTCGAGGAAACAGCTATCACTTAATTTCTACACGTGTTATTTCGACGTTCTAAGGACAAAGGTATAAATCAGGTGCCAATGACATATCTGGAAGTTACCTCATGTTATGTTTTCGTGTTTGATCTGGCTTTGCTTCACGTTTATTATTTAGATATATGATGATATTTAAATATCACGATATTTTTTAGATATTTTTGTTATGTTAATGTTTTTTGTAGAACTCAAAATGTATATAAGTAATATAGATAATTAATAATATAGATAAATTAATATTATAAATAAATAAATAGGTCTAGGTATCTAGGCTAGGTATCTATGTGTACATTGTAAACATTCTGTAGCTGTGTAAATGATGTCAAGTTTTCGTTTAAAGGCTTATTTTTTAATACAAGGGGTGAGATTTAAAAAATAGGTCTACATGATTCAAATTCGGTTTCTATTGGACCTTATACATTTATATTGGACATTAGGTTGGATTGCTTTAAACCGAGCCTCAACAGACCCAAGGGCACAAAATTATCCACGTATTCCAAAATGCAATTAAACAATTCAAAAACTTTACTTTCTTATTAAAAAATTTATTATTCCCTATTTTTAATTCTGGGGGCGTATCGCCTATTCCATTTCCGATCTTGCTCGCAAAAGCAAGTAGAATAATAAATATCTTAAGTAATAACGTCTTTAAATACAACATTGTCTTAGAAAATATAATAAAAACGCTATTAGTAGCATCTTTCGGAATTTGGTGGTTAGTTTCCACTGCAATCACATGTCCGGATATCATATTAAAATATCTAGTTTCAGATCTTTAAGTTATTGTATTTTGAAGCTTGCAGATTTTGAAGGAATGAGCGTCCAATTATACTTGGCAAAACGAGATTAGGACACAATTTTAGACCCAATACCGAACTTGCAACTTAGCATACAAATGTTTCTCAATTACAAAATAGCTTACTCCAGTAGATAGGATTTGGTGACGCAATTTCTTAATTGACTTCCGAATATCGACCCTTAAAATGAATTTCATCTGCAGAGGGTTTGATGCTATAATTAAAATCAGTTGCATTCTAAATGTGAAGCGTTCAAAGAAGTACCCCAATAGCAAAACTAAGACAGAAGAGATCCCTCCGATTCCTCCCCATTATCTAGATATTACTATCTATTTCAATCAACTTGGAAAGTGTGGCTTGCATCCATTGAAATGTAAATAAGAAGATGGTAGCGCCTCCTGTTTTAATAGTAAAACCATCTGAATTGGCTTATCTTTTCTTTTCAATCTTTCTTCAGGTTAAAATAGGATCAGTTCCTATTTTTGCATGCCTGCAAACAGCAAACTATTAAGAATAACATAAATGTTTGTGAAAGCAAGCATACCTTTTATGAATGAAAAGTAACAAAAATAAATAGTGCAGACCGAGCGACAGAAAGTTTTCAACTTTTTGTATCTGTAATGATTTCTTGTTTATGTTACTCTTTTTTTGCATTTTCACTTTTTGTATCCATTTTATCCATTTTGTTTAGCCAAAAATTTGATTCAGAACAAAACAAATATAAAACAGAGTTGCATTGACTTTTGTAATAAACACATCTCTCTACTGTCAGCATATACGACAGTATGTAATGACAGCGGCACACAACCTAAGGGTTGTCCTGGGTATCCTTATAAACAAAATTGATACGTTCCTCTTGTAAATTCTTTAGGGATAAAAATTATTATTATGATAATTTTGTAAATTATTTTTCTGATAGCAAACTAGTCTGGCATATAATATGTTGGTCGGATTCATTGTGACTCGTATTTTTCAAAATTTGCTTGTTTAATGTTTAAATAGTTTGTGAGAGTATAGCAAAGTTAAAATATTCCTAACATATCAATTCGCTAAAAAAATTACTCATTATAAGTGTGAAATTTGACTAAGAATAATAATAATAATAACAATAATCAACATTCTGAAGAATGTAAACAAATAAACATGTGCGCAAAATGCAACAACAAAATACATATGGTACTAGTTCTACAGGAACAAAATACATATGGTTTTATAACAATAAAAAACGATACATTTTCTGTATATTTCTTATGAATGCCCTGAAATAATGTTGAGAATATGAAGTTTATGTTCCGGACGTAAAAAAAAGCAAACATCGGAATTTGCAACAAGAACCACAAGTTGTTTCAAATTTAAAGCAACAAATACATAGGGTACGACTTTCACAACAACAAAATCAGCAATAAATATAAACACCTAAATAGTGGTTTTTTAAACAGGGTTGTGGTTCGCAGTTGTAACTTTTTATCGACAATATCGATATTCGCTAGAACTCGTCACTAATTCTAAATACTTTTTTTTAATTCGTTGTGATATTGTAGGTATCTGTTTTTTTTAAGTATGGCAATACTGCTTTCTTACAACTTAAGAATAGAAGTAAAAGAATTTCTGTATTCGTATGTGTGCTTTTTAGATAAATTTTTCAACGAATTATGTACTAATAAGCGAAAAAGGATCCAATCTAAAAAAAAAAATTTGCACTAATTATAACATTATAAATTGAAAATAAAAAATTTTTAATACGTAATATTATGTAAAAAATTCGCGAAAATTAACACAGTAGAAAGAAAAGCAGAGAAAACTATGAATAATGAATGATGAATTTGGAAAAATGTAAAAAGCACTTGTGCAGCAAGTTGGTAACAGGGAAACCTGAACAGATTATCTTTTTAACAGAGAAACTTGAACAGATTATCTTTCTTAACAGGGAAACTTGAACAGCGTTGCCATTTTTTCTCATATAACAGAAGCTTTTTCGACTATTTTTCTCAAGCAACTCTGTGCTTTGCACACTCTGCACACATACATGCATACATACATGTTTTTTCATTTCGGCACAAAGAAAAGAAATGGTAGTAATAGTAAATTAATATATACAGAGATAGTGAGGAATAAAAGAAAACCTTACTAAGAAAGTGAGTTTTTTTAATTCACTTTCCACTAATTGTGTTTAAAAAACCAAAAAAAAAAAGAGAACATATTTATTTCGAAAAGTGCATAAATCGTAAGAAGGCAAAACAGTAAAGTTATGTGTTGAAAAAAAATATAAAAAAGGTCGTGCGGGTGTGTGAGAAAAAAATTGCGAAAGAATCGGAGACGAAACATACGAGAAGAGGTAAAAAAAAATCCAATAGATCAATAGAAGAAAAGAAGAAGATAAGTAAGAAAAAAAAAGAGAAAAAGCAAATTTGTGAAAATATCAAATTTTTTTAAAGCAATAACGTTTTTTTTTTAGCGAGATAAAAAGGCGTGCGATTTGCTATTTGTAAATAAAAATAAAATATATTTATAAAAAAAAAAAAAAAAACAGTAACACAAATGCACAAACGGGTAAAATTTGAACTTGGAGAGTGATTATCGAATAATGTTATATAGAGTGTGCGTTGAGTGCGTGTGTGTAAGTGTATGAGTGTTTTTATTTTAGTTGCAAAATATTTGAAAAGAAAGAGGCCAAAAATTTCGTCATAGCCTTTAGCCAAATAGCCAGGCATCACACATTGGCTGTCAGTCAATTAAACTAAATGGCTGGCCAGACAGTCAGCCAATACCGACATCGAATGTGAGCTAATGTTAATTACGTGTGCCCGTAAGTGTGTGTGCCTTGTGTAAAATTTTTCTTTTTTTTTCAAATACTACGTGAAATCGTACTGTTAGTCATATGCTTATCGCTTTTGAGCCCAAATGACTAAGTCGGTGATAGTAACATAATAACAGAAATATACTCTATTTAACAATAGGACTCTCTTGTAATCTATTGTCATCGAAATCATAAATAGAAAGAAGAAGAAGAACAACAACAAGAATTTATAATCAACAAATCAGCCAACAACTAACGAAGTGGGACGAAAGAGTTACTAACACATTGTTGGACAAGAGAAATAAATAGTACTTTATCATAAATTTTCATATCAGTTATCGTTCGGTTTTTCTTAATTAGGTGGTCTAGTACTTTTTTTCTTTCTTACTTTATTGCTCTTCTTTCTATTTCTTACCTATATTTCTCTTATTATAATGTTATACTCTCGTTATATTCATTTTGTGTAGTGAGCTTATCGAGTTTTTTCTTTTCTTTTTGGAAATATAAGTGTGTGTGTACAAGTGTGGTGTTTTTTTTTTTTTTTGAGTTTTTGTTTATAAGGAAATTTGTTATAAATCAAAGTTGGATAAAAAAAATGATTGAAATATTTACGAAAACTTTAAAACTAATGTTAGGAAAACACCCCTGGCCCTGGGGAAACTTATTTTGTTTTTTTATACGATTCTTTTCATTAATCATGCAATGAGTAGTACAACCACGTAAGAAAAAAGAAACCGTCTCTTCCTCTCTCTATCTCTCTCTTTTCCTGTTCATATAGATTCTCTTACATTGGTAGTTTTGTAATTAATATTTTTTATTTCTTAGTTCTATGTGATGTCAACTTAATTAAAAAAATTACTCAAGAAATACTTAGCAAAACATTGAGTGTACAGGATTTATCCTTTGTAAAGGCTAGAAGTTATGCACCGCAATGTATCCATAAAATATTTATATCACCAACAATTTCGGAGATGATTTAATAACGACCGCCCGTCCATTTGTGTGCTGTCATTTGAACGCCCATGGCTTCCGAAATATGAAGACAAAATGAACAAATGGCTTTTATACACATAGTGTATGCGACCATAATACCTGAAAGACTATAAGACTTATAACATATATTGATTTGAAAATAGATAAGTGTGTTCTAAAATTCCGGTGAAAAACTGCCGGAACTCTGCCGCACACGTTTAAACCCTCTAGAGTATATAATTCATCTGTCCATCGATTAAGATGTACTTGGCCTTATTATTACCCTAATATTTTTCATATATTTACAAAGTCTATGACTGTTGTTAAATACTTACTATTAAATGCTGTCTATAGTTATTTTATATCGTCATTTACGTCATTTTAAATGTTCACTAGTTGAAGTGTCGGAGGACGTTTGAGAAACATCATGATTGAAAATGTGGTAACTTTGATTTAGTATTTACAGTGTTAGTACACCTTTTTTGAAGTTGTAATATTTGTTACGCTGGGCATATCCTTCTTGGAATATTTCAGACTCGTCGGAAATTCGTGTTAAAAATAAGCAATGGTAGGTAGCATATTTCTTGCAATATCTCTCAGCCATCTGATTCAAAAGTTTGGCAATTCCGGCAAATATTTTCTGATACGACTGGCATGCGGAATATATTACGTTTGCACTACTTCCATTAATTTTTTATGGAATTTCTACTAATTACTTTTAAAAGAGTCATCTGTTTAATGAGAGAAAAAATTTTAGTTTACACCGCGGAAAACTTATTCAATTTCTTTTCTTTTAGTTATCTCTTCTCTAAAACGTAATGTTGGGCAATATCTGTAAAACAGAAGAAGATCCAGCACGGAATTGTTTTTATGATTTAATTGTTAACTTGCAAGAGACAGTACAGGAATTTCCTGAATTTGGATAGATCTTAAAAGAGCTCTCTTAATTAACACAGTGAATCATCTGCAGTTGATTTACTAAATTGCTGAAGAAGAAGAAGATCTTAAAAGAATTGCCTTATGGCTTACGAAGCTTATAGAGTCTGCTCTTTCTTAAGTCAGTGCTCGTCTTCGGTACGATTTGCCTGCAATAATGCAAAAGTACACATAAATACTCTCGTTCTTTCTCCTCGTCTTCTTGGCGTTAGCGACTGGTCAAATATGAAAAAAGAGAGCAAAAGCAAAAACACCAAAATCTATATGAAACACGCTGCCTTGACATTATTGAGCCTTAAAAAACTATTTTGTGGTTAATATGTGGTTTGTAGAGTTTTTATTTCTTGTGCATGGGTGTAAGTGGGCTGTGTGTGTGTATGTGTATGTTCTTTCTCTCATAAAAATCACGAATGCAATATATTTTGAAAATCATCAAGAAAATGAGCGCATAAAAATGCACGATATAGGTATAATTGAATATATGTATATCATATATATATGTATATATATATATGTATATATACTGTGTTACAAATAATAGTAGACCATTTTTATCGATAGTTTAATTTATTGTCTGATACGATTGATTGTATTAAAAATATTTGTTGCCTACTTTTAGATTCAAATTGTAAATTATTTCTCTTATTAATCTCTGTGCAAATGTTTCTTGAAACGTTTCATTACATTTGAAAAATATAAATTATAACTGCAAAAATTACGTCAGTTTTTAACTTTCCTTTCGTTCGCAGAATAAGTTTTTACGATTTATTGTTATTATACTTTTATTTTTTATGTAAATGTTTTTTGTGCATCTCTTTAAGTACTCGTGTTGTTGGCACTTCGTCAAATTTTTTTTAGTTGTGACTCTTGCCCACTTCTCAAATAATATTTGGATTTAAATGTAATATGCAGAGAACAGAGGCATTTGTATTCAGCTTAGAAAGAATATTTTGAAAACCATCAGCTGCTTGGTTTCGTAAAAGTTCAATAATTTCACTCCAAAGCTAATGCAGATAAGATATATCAAGGATTTATCTATACATCGTAAACGTAATATGCTGTGTAAGCGAAAGTTTCATATTGGAATTATAGCATAACATATACAGCAGCAACACATTTCACAAAGTAATACAAATTAAAACAAGTAAAATACTATAGTCGAACATGGAACACCATTAAATACTCTACATCGCTTCGCATAATTCATATAAGGACTCCTTAAAGTATGGAGCTATATGGGAAGTGGGGGAAGAAACGGTCCAATCCGAATCATTTCCAGCCGCTAGGTTGAACACAAAAGACAGGAGAGACGGAGAGACAGACAAGCTTAGATCGATGCAGAAAGTGATTTTGAATCGATTGCTATAATAAAAGACGGGTGCATTTCAAGTCCTTCTGGATGTGCCATACATCCGCGCAAGCTTAATAAACCCTTGCGGTATCTAGTGATGCAGAGTACAATTAGAACATATGTTTGAAAGACGAGACATTGCTTTAGAATATATAACAGTTCTTGTTGGAGCTTATTTTTGTGCTGTTTCTCTTTTAGAACTTTATGCTGCTTCTCTGGGAAATTAAGATGCTGTGACTAAAGGAAATGCTCATGGATATTTCAAAAGTGATGCATAAAAAAATAAGTGTTTAAAGCGAGTAATGAAAAATATTCCTTAAAGTGCAATCATGGAAAGCAAAGGGGAAAAGATCTCCTTAAAAGTGTTCTCGAATTTTTTCGAACTAAAAGCTTGTCCTTCTATACAAAAAATGACGCCTTCACGTCATACTCTAAAATATCGAATTTTTTATTTATATTCTTGATAAAATACCAAAATTTGTACCTTTTTTCCATATAAACGCATACTTTTCATGCGAGCTTTTACACACGGCGGAACACAAAATGTGACCTGACATATTCCAAATTCAACAAAATTAATTTTTTTTTTTTTTTTTTTTACTATTCTTTACCTATTTCCATCATAATGTCCGAACAATTAGATATTGAGTGAGAAATAAAGGGTTATTCTTGGTGTAATAGAAATAAAGGGTCATTCTTGGTGTAATAGAAATTGTTTGTGTGTATATGCAATTGTAGCCATGTAAAGGCTTTCTTGCCATGGGAAACCTTATATGCGGTGCTGCTCAAACAATAGACCTCTTGAGTACAATTGACAGGTACAAATTGCTATCGTAACCCATTGAAATTGAGGGGTTTTTGTCATTTTTCGAGAAATATTAAAAAAACTGATATTTTTTCATAAAAAGGTTTTTCAAATGGAGCCTTATATAAGAGTCGTCCCGAAAGTGGTTGTGTTAAGTCCAGTTTCAACGGCGTCCTCATAAATTAATTTACCCTGTAGGTCAAGTAGCGCAACGTAAAAACTGTCTTTTGGCGTACTAAACGAATGTGAGAATTTGATGCATGATGGGGCCATTTCCTTTTGCTTACCTCCAAATAAACTTTCTTACGATAACAAGAAAAAACTTGCCTTATGAATTTGGACCATAAACGTTCCCGTCCCATATAAGGAACAAAGGTTTCGATTTTAAGTATTTTATAAAATAGATGAAGCATTGTTTTGGGGGAAATGGTTTGGTCGATTTCGATTACTTTACATTGGCCCCTTTAAGTGACCCTACAACTATACCACTTCGATATATTAAGTAGAATATTTTACAACACACAGTTTTTTCTTCTTCTTGGCATTGGCTTACTTACTGCTTTTCAAAAGCGTTATTAGAATTGTAAAATATGAGTAATTGCAGGTTAAATGCTGACAACGGCATAGACGATTTCCTCAAGATGCTGAGCTTAGCCTGCTTCTTCTTCTTCAAATAAAAGAAATTTTACATTTCTTAGCAAAAGAGCGGACAAGATAATTTAAAAATGGAAGGGATTTCAATCATTGGGTACCTTTCGATGACTCTCTTAAGTTAACGGCAATAACTGTTACATTGCTAGTCACTTGACTGCTTTTTCATTTCTTTTCGTTATTTGTATGGGCAAAAATTCTGTTAGTGATTTCTTCGTATGACGTCACATATTGTATCAGTTATTTACGAAGCTAGAACACGTCTATGCTTATAAGTGCATATATGTGAGTGTATGTGTGCGGGAAAGAGAATGACGTAGCATCAGTTAGTTCAATAAGTGTCAATGAAAATTTTCCATAGATGACATTTTTTTAAATTAAACAACTAAAAGCACACTTTAGTGAGCCACGGTCCATAATTAAATACCCTACGCCGCCTTACAATTATTTATATAACGAAATTTTTGAAAGTTAGGCTTGAGGAAATGGTCGAAAAAGAATTTCCATCAAAGAGATTCCATCCATTTTCAACAGCGTTTGTCCTTAAGCTAAAACGCGTAATTGTATCAAATGTTATCAAAATGTCTCAGAAATTGCGACCTGTATGTTGAGCAGAAAAATAAGTCCATATATATCGGACGGGCGGACAGACAACCTTAAATTACTTCAGAAAATGAATCTGAATCGGTTGATGTTGGAAAATGGGGGTTTATCTGAAATTTTTCTGGATATTGCATACGTTCACGCAAATTTAGTAAATCCTTGTACCACACAAGTGGTGTAAAGTATGAAAAGGCACATCTTACAAAAATTTATATATATATTTAATATAGCATACTTGTATACATACATATTTAATACATGATCAAGTATTGTAAAGCGCAGCTGGTTTCCCAGAATATGATCCAAGCGTTTATACTACGATTTTCTTCATTTAAACATATTTTCTTAATTAAAACCAAGTAGAAACATTATAGTCGGGCAAGGCCGACCATAAATACCATAGATCACATTGTCTAACACAATTCCTATTTTTATTATAGAACGCAAAAATTATATCTGTATGCAGAAGCGAGCGCAAAACGCAACCTAATGTAATCCTTGCATAGAGCAGGATCCAAAAATAGGCGTAGATGGTCCAAATTCCGTAGAATTCATTTTTGTATGAAATTACTATTATGGGTCAATTTGCATCATCACATATTAAAACTTCGACTTTTCTACTCTACAAAGGATCAATTTTCGTGAAAATCCTTATTAGGGTAGAATCCAAAAAATAGGAACAGATGGTCTAAATTTGGTATAGTTAATTTTTTTTATCTTAAATTATTTTTATGATCTGATTTTAATCATGAAGCATTGAAAATTATAGCCTTTTACTTTTCGTTATATGAGAGGTGGTTCAAAAGATAGCCCCAGCTTGTTCAAAGTTTTCACTGAAATACCGAAATACTATTACTTGGGCATTTTTGTGGAGAAATCTTAAAAATTGGAATTTTTTCTATGTAAAAAGTTTTCAGAATACATTACGTGTTACATACGTCCGGACTAATTAATATACCCTGTACCATGAGTGGTGTCGAGTGTAAATATATATAAAATATTGAAAAATCACTCTTACAGCCGCATTCTGAACAATCTCGCAGAGACGTCACGAGTCTGAGGGCAGTTTTCGTGACCCAACAGCTCTTTTTTATAACAAAACTCATGTTGTTGAATTCTGTGACTGTTGTTCGAAATACTGAAAACGATACAAAGTCATTTTGGCTTTGTATCTTTTATACCCATCACCATTATCGTGAATAAGATCAAAAAAGTGGAAACACTAAATTTTCATTCTCAACAATATCGGGTAAGCTTACTTGATTTTTCCCATTTATACCCTACATCACTATTGGCACAGGGTATATTAAGTTGGTGCGGACGTATGTGACACCCAGAAGGGCTTAAGATAGACACACCTTTCATTATACCGATCGATTCAGGATCATTCTCTAAATCGATCTAAGACTGTCCGTCCATCTGTTTTGGTGTTCAAGCTGCATGTCGCAATTTTTGAGATATTTTGGTGAAATTTGGTGCGCAGACGTACTTTGGCGCACGGACGAACACCATTCGACCACTCCTCACATGACGCCCTATTGTAAAAAGCCGCTCTATGGGGAAAATTTGCAAATTTCGAAACTTCGCGGCAAAAGTGGCTAATTATTAGTATTCCGTCGTTCCAAATTGGTGTAAAAACTTTGGACCGGCTAGGGAACCCATTTCTGAACCTATTCTCATATGCCCGTTTCGATGCAAACTGAAGCTTTATATGGCAAAAAGGTCGACTTTTCAAAATTTCATGATGAAAGTTAGTTCCTAATAGTAAATTGACAAAGAAATTTACCTTACCGAATTTGGACCACGTAGGTCTATTTTTTGGATACCATCGCATATAAGAATTTTCATGAAACGTACACGTTTATATGCCTAAAATATTCATAGTAACCTTTCAGCAAAAAAAT
>CCAG010010081.1:0-22678 GCA_001077435.1 Glossina morsitans morsitans
AGATGATAATGCTTTGCTTGCCATAAATGTTGTGTACATTGAAAAGATGATGAAAATTTTTTATGTTTTTCATCTTTCCTTGATGCTCTTGTCGTTCCTTAGAATTCTTTCTTTTAACTTTTTACCATATTTTTTTTTTTTTTCATATTTTATTAAGTGTTTAGTATTTATGTCGACAAAATTCTCTATTAGTTGTTTATTGTAAAAATGATTATAAACTTGACTATGTGTGTTTGTGTGTGTGTGTGTGTGTCTGTCTGTGTTTGTGTATGTTATGTACTTTGCTTCACTTTTATGAAAAAAAAAAACAAAAAAGAAGAAGAGAAAACAATCTTGAAAAATATGCCTACATATTTCACGAAAGAGAAAGAGAAAGAAAGAGGGAGAGGGAGAGAGAGAGAGAGACTCAGTTGATATTTTAAATTAACTTATAGTGTTTTCCGCTTTCATTCATGCTTGAAGGGTTTGTTCACTCATTCTTTTTCAATTTGCGCTGGGTCTGTTACAGGTTTTTGTGCTTTTGTGTGTTTGTAGTGAAGTGTGTTGACAGCGCAACAAATTAATTTAATTACTGTGCTCAGTTTTAATTATTGTCTGTGCTTCGTTCAATCTTTTCTTCCCACCTCTGTGTTTACCCTTAAACAGTTTATCCTCCTTTGCATACCTTTGCACGACACGACACGACACGACACACACACACACACACACACATAGTCAAGTTTATAATCATTTTTACAATAAACAACTAATAGAGAATTTTGTCGACATAAATACTAAACACTTAATAAAATATGAAAAAAAAAAAAAATATGGTAAAAAGTTAAAAGAAAGAATTCTAAGGAACGACAAGAGCATCAAGGAAAGATGAAAAACATAAAAAATTTTCATCATCTTTTCAATGTACACAACAGTTATGGCAAGCAAAGCATTATCATCTCCGCCATCGTTACCATCATTATTCATCCATTCAGTGAAGCAAATAAAACGTTGTACTGATAGCTTCAACTACGACGACGACAACGACAACGATGACGGCAAAAAAAAAAAAAAGCAAAAAAAACTCTCTTGTTAACGTTTGATGAAAAGCACAAAATATTATGAAAATAAAAATTTGAAAAAAAAAAAACAAAAAAAATTAATAAATAAATGAAACCGCACAGTAATAGAAAAAACGAATTCATTTTGTCGGTCGATTCGAAAAAATTTCAAAATTAAGAGGAAATAAACAAAGAGAAGAAAAAGAACAAAGTCAGATATTTATGAGAAAAGCTTTTGATAAACATCTTACATACCTAGAAGGTTTTCACTTCTTCACCCACTTTCTCGAGTACATTGGCCTGACAGCTGATCCTAATCGCAAATCAAACCTTTACCAAGTCGTTATGAGACTCATCATGACTCTGTAAAACTTTGTCCAAACAAATCCCCATTAATTCCCAGTTTACGCAGATGAACCCAAGTGCAAATAATTCCTTATCGTATCGAATCACCCGGGAAGTTATACTAACCTCAAGGAATACACTCGATAATTAATGCATACTATGAGGAGCAAAATCAAGGCTTAAGTGTGTAACGCATTATAAGTCTAATAATGTCGGCTATAGTCGGTGGTACAATATGCTCATCAATTTGTTGCATAAACGGTAGCAGTGCTCTGGAGAAGAGACGAAGCAGGCAACTGTCTTAATTGGACGTCGTGTTCTTCCACTTTGAGGCTTTCATGAGTCCGCGCTCATCCGTTCAAGTCGAGCCAGTTATCTTTAATGCTTGTTTGACGGCCATCATTAAAGTCATATGAGACATGAATGGATCTTTCATTTCGGCAAATGTTAATGCAAACAAACCCTTCAAGCCTTCGGTGAGGGTTAGAAGAAGAAGAAGAAGAAGAAGATATAGAAAAGAATTTATATTATTTTTTAATGAATCGAACGCTCAGCTAATAAATAAAAACTTTGATTCTAATTGTTTTAGATCGAAATACTATAAGTGATTGCATGAAAATTGAATAGATGCCTTTTAAGAAGAAGAAGAAGAATAATAAGAATAAGAAAGAATAAACAAAGTCAGTCTTCTTGTGCTTCCGCACAGAAAATTTGCCACTTTTAATAAAAGCATAAGCGAAAGCAAAAGCGAAAGCAATAAATTTTCACCCCCATCGTGTCAATGCTTGAATGAACGTTTAACGGCAACAATAGAGGATTTATGGGTGGTTTTAAATTGAAAATCAATTTACACATAAATATTATTTAAAGGACAGAGTATTTTCGATTTTGTATACGAAGGTTTCTTCATCTACGCAGATAAACTCTCGTGCATTTACCGTCTGGCATAACCGGTTACATTATTATATTTTAGGTGGATAGATGCATATATATATATATATATATATATACACTTACAACATTTTAACCGAGATGGTATAGGGAAAGAGATACGAATACTTTTTAACTAAACAAAACGTTACAATTTTACTTCACTGCACAGTGGTAAGTACCCGTGCGTGCCCCCGTTCGATATGATGGACGAAAAGCAAGGCAAGGCAACGATAACAAAAACAATGGTTACTGCTGCTGCTGCTGCTGCTGGTGCTGCTGCACTGTACTGTGTGTCTGTGTGTGTGTGTGTGTGTGTGTGTGCTTGTTCGCAAGTATACACAAAACCAACTTGTGTTTGACTTTTATTTAACAAGTAGTGTCAAATAATAAATGCTGGTAAATTTATTAAATAGTCATACGTATGTTGTAAGTGCGTGCATTTACTGTTCAAACTTTTCCGCTCGAAGGTCCTTGTAAACAAAGGCAAACAAAACAAAAAGCGAATTTAAATTCCCGCAACAATTAACAACAATATGCGCCGCCGTCACAAGGCTATTTGGTTAGCGCGAGGGTTGATAATAATAATAATAACAAATTTATGCTTCTTCTCTCGTTTACTGCTCTCCGCTACACTTGGAATTATTTTGCATAACAGAACCGAACTTAAATTAAAATAGTTGGTCTACTACTTGGCAACGTCAACAACATATTTTCCTTTTTTTTCCTTAAGAGCGATAAGCGAAAAGTGAAAAATGAAAAGCGAAAAGCGAAAAGCGACTTGTCGTAGACGGCTGACTAAATGAAACGCGACATATTCGCATTGTGTATGCAACGCAGCGCCATCAAAATCATTATGAAAACGTAACACGAAACGTTTTAAGGTCACCATCCATCTCACTGCTTACTCTTTCCGTACATGTGCGTATACATGTATGTGCATATGCGTATACGTGTACGTGTGCATAGGCGCCTCGAAATGCCGACAGCAAAATACTGAAAATATTTATCTATTGACGTGTCAACTGGCATTACTTAATAAAAGCGAATCAAATGAACTTTATTTTCTCGCTTATTCGCGGGACAACAACAACAACAACAACAACAGCAACAGCAACTTTAGGAATTCTGCCTACTATATGACTACATATATATTATATATTATATAATATAAACTGATCAGTGTGTAATTGTGTTTCAAGGCGTAATGTCCTTCCCACGTCCCGTCGTCAGATTGTGCGGTCGTGTTGTTGTTGACAGCATATTTTTGAGACATCGAATATTGCGACAAGCATTGTGGCCATTGTTCAACTCGAAAATGATCAGTTAACTCGTCCTTGACGGGTAATAAAATCTGGAAACGCTACGACGATCTGAAGAGCAAAACATCAGGATTTAGCTTAAAACCACTACCACTAACGCTTGGACCTGCATTGCAAACTCGATCCATGTAACCATAAAGGCGTTAAAGTCGTGCTTGCCGCTCCAGCAGATTGGTAGATATGCCTGCCCAGAACACAGTAGGCATGCGATGTTGATACGATGATGGACGATGATTCTTCCCGCTGAAAATATGTTGAAGACATTGCCTCTTGGTAAAAAATAGGAAGAAAGAAATATCGAATTACACTCACCACAATTCAACTCATGTCTCAATTGATGATTTGTCTGTTGTGGGCATTAAGGCTGATATTCTTATGATGACAATTAAACCAAAATGTCTCCGGTCATGGATGGTCAGCTGGATTTTCATTGTGTTGCGAGAAACATTGGATTTTTGGTAGAAAAGATATTCAAAAATGAATACATCCTTGCAACGCAACGTAGTCGCTTCGTCGCGTCCATTGCAAATATAGTGAAATGGAATTTTACTTTCCATGGAAAATGATATGATTTTGGTTCATCTCCACGTTGAGGGAATGGTTTTTGCAACACAACGACAAGGAGGTAGAAAAATTTGCTTTTCATTTGTTTAAAACTGAATTCGTTAGCGATAAGTAATTTGGTCTGGGTCTCTTTGCCGTAAATGAGGAAATAAAGGTGGTATAGAGTCTCGAGAAGAGACTGTAAGAGGAATATGAAATTTGTATGTGACTCCGATTATTGAACTTTTACTATTTTATGTACCCATTATAGAGAAAGGCCTATAGATAGTACTTTGACACGATTATCCAAATATAGGGCTAATTATACTCCTTATTGAAAATCTGGAAAAATTCATCAACTTTCCGGATGGCATAAACAATGTTCCTCTTTAACGCCGTTTATCGAATCTTTTCCTCTTCTAAACGGTCTTTTGTGAATAGACGAATATTTATGTAATCATTGTTTTAAGGCGAGTTAGTGTTATTCGTTTGTTTGCTGTTAATATCAGATCGGAGGCAGAAGCGACGCTAACGAACGTGCATTTAAAATATTATATTAGAACGGAACCCTTTGCGATCAAGTTCGCTCAGCTTTTAGTTAATTACGTAAACTTCAACGCGATCAAGATTTTATTCTCAAGTCTGCTGTGCCAGTCTTACTTTTTACCATTTATGGTGAAAATATTGAGGAATCATTTGCTTTTCTTACGATTTAAGTAAGTACGGAGTGTAAGCGGTATGTACACAAATATATATATATATTGTTGTTTCTGTCTAACTTGTATCGGAATATCACTTGATGACTTACGAACTGCAGATAGCTAAAGCAAATCTGTTGCAAATATATATTTCCAAGAGAAGAATGATTCTCTCGATGTATATCTTAAGTTTTAATAACTTTTCTGAAAGGCAATTAAAATCAGTTTTAGTTCTAAGCTTAATGAAGCATCAATTCTTCTTCGAATAGTTTTTCTCTTAATATTTATTCGTTTGAAATGGAAAATCATAGAATTCTTCGCTCAAGGCTTGATCGATATGCGTAACCGTTAGATGGTTAATTAAATAGAAGTGGAAAGGACAGACAGACTTTAAAGTTGAAAATGTAATTACATTATCACTGTCCGCCTCCGTGTGAAATATATTTTATATTATTGAGGAAAACGTGACCTATGCAAGAATATATTAATGATATGTGCTTCACTTGGTTACCATTAAATAAAAGTCATTTAAACGCGCAATCAGCGTGATGTACACATATTTTCACATAATTGTAATACAAGAAATCTACTGTTACAGGGGTTGGGATGTGTAAATAATAAAAGTAGAAAGCACACACACACACACACACACACAGAGAGAGAGACACATATATGCACCAAAAAGAAAAGAAAAGGAAAAACAGGGAATGATTCCGGGGGAAAAGGTTAAATTATTCAACCCTCCAGCATTTGCTGACGTTCACGTTCGCGTCTGGTATTAAAACAAATGAACAAGCGTTTGGGAGAGTTTGATATGTTTGATGTGTAAATAATTGTATGTTCATTACTCACACATATAAATGTACATAATATGTTCATACTTATTAATAAAAAATTCATAAAATTTTATCACACAATGGCAAAAATAACAAAGGCAATGACTTTAATGTATAGGGTGATTGGTTAAACCATTGCAGAATTCTAAAAAAAGAGAGCTTTAACATCACAACATCACACATACGTACATATGTATATATATGCACGAAATCAAACATACGGGTACAAGATTTTTATACAATTCTCGTCTGTTGTTAAATTTAAATTTAAATATATATATATGTGTGTGTATGCATAGGTTTAAATATGTGCATAAACACATATACATACAATTACTTTATATTGAATTAAACTTTAACTGCCTTTTCTGCTCTCGCTCGCTATACGGTAATATGGAATAAAGGAAAATCGTTATCCGCCGTACTATACGTTGAGAGCTTATGCCGTATCGTCTCTTTACATACATTTTGAACACTTGTACAAATGTACATATTAAGTTGTTTATTCAACGGATTTACAATCATCCTGATTGCTTTGTAGTGATTCCGTATGAAATGAAAATAATTCTGCGACGATATTATGTTGCAGGATATGATTTGTTCGTTGGTTTTTCTTTTTTTTTTTTTTTTTTTTTTTGTTTGAAAATGTATTTCGTACGTAAACGTAGTTATATTAATGCGGTGAGTACGTGAATGTGTTGATAAAATTTCAGCTCATTAAGTATTATTGACGAAAGTGACCCACGGATGTTTCTCGTTTATTTGTTGTTTGATTCAATGGCCATCCGCATCTCCGCATCTCACCGCACTTCATTACACATCGCATGCGATTCATTCTTTTATTTTAATGCAATTTAAAAGAAAAAAAGGAAATCAAACTTCTTTACCCAAAATGAATGAATTGGTTATGAAAATTTATCATAGATTTATTATTATTATTGAACCTAAGGAAAAATTTTGTTGTTGCTTTCTTCTTTTTCTTAATATCAATCATCGCAGCAACCATTAACCACTTATTTGTATTTATATTCACAAATATTCTATTAAATCAAATTCAAGAGCATTTTTTTTCTTATTAGAATATATATATATATATATGTATAAACTGACAAAAACGTTATTCAAGAGCATTTCTCTTATATTCTATACATAAATTGATAGAACCGTTATACATGGCCTACGATACTTTCATGTTTCCAAAAACCTTTATGGTTGATCTGTAGAAATCGGCCACCTCGAGCCCACCTTTTTTCTTTCTTAAGACAAACAAGACGACTATAGAAGATTCGGCTAAATTCCTTTTCTGAATTGTCGCTAAACAGTCGTTTTCCAGATCCGCAGATAGTACGATGTAATAGTGTTAGTGTTCTTACCAAATAAAGGGCATCAAGAATCGTTTCCCTTATCTACGGCTGCAAATGCAATGGAAGCACAGGTTCCACATCTCTTCGTGACGTAAGTGAATACGCTTCGTTTACAAGAATTCTCATTTCTCTCCAAGACTACGCGTTACGCGTTAAATAATTTTATATTTTTAGGCATAAGAGAGAGAAAAGTTTGTGACGACCTAAGATGTTTAGATGCTTTACGGACCATATATATAAAAAGTGGATATTGAAAATTTCTGTTTCCATTTTAGCGGAATACGAGTCGTATAATTATGTCAATTATTTCAAGAAATTTTTTTGAAATTAAAAAATAATTTGCTGTCTTGGTAGGGCTTGGTAAAAAAACAAGCCCTGCAAGATAATCGCGTATTTACGCATATTTAAAAGCGCAATCAATCCGATTGCATTAAAATAAATTTTATTTATTTGTATTCCTTTTAAAGCTAATAATGGAATTAATTGCTTGTGTATGGCTAAACTCTCATGCTTAATGAAAATACGTTCACGGCTATTGAAATGAAAGGCATTTAATTGCTTCAAGTAGTGCATGTGGCAGTAATTTTGAAAGAAAAACATTTAAAACTAATATCAAAATCAAATATATATGTGCGTGAGTGTGTGTGTATGTGTTTGTGTTTGTGTTTTGAGTAAAGCCAATTAATTGAAATATACGCACCCAACAGCGCATACGGAACGGAACAAACCCTTAAAATAAATAAATAGCCCTCGAAGTATTTTCTTTTCAAATGAAATTAATTAAATAGCAAAGTCAACAACGACTCATATCAATATGAATAGATATAGACGTGCACATACATATACATAGGTGTAAGCATTTCTTGCCTATAGATATATAATACAAAGCTAAAATGAATAGATTCTTTTAAGGCCAATTTCCGATATTTAAGTAAAAGTTTTTTTTTTTTTTGAAATAAAAAATTTCTCCTTCACTTTTCCGTCAATCATTTTAAATTCTTTCTCCTTCGCAATTTAGATAAACGGAAATTCTACTTACAATTTTTACTTGCTTCATTAAGACATAATATATCTGCTTAGGGTAGGTAGATAGCCTGCTAGTGAGATGCCACTAATGGTCAAGTGAGAAGTGTTGGAAGTTAAGAAAAATTACCTCAAGGTTAAACTTTACCCAGTGTTCACCCCAATTATTCAATTCGGAGCGATAGTAGAGCAAAACAGCTTTCATTATATCCACCACTCATTTTCTTTCTTCCCATAATGTATTTATGTAGGTATGTATGTAACATTCAGAAGGAAGCTCCACAGACGCTATAAAGTGTACATAGTCTTGATCACCGTGAAATTCTGAGTTGATTTAGCCATGTCTGTCCGTCTGTTCGTCTGTATGTTTGTGTGATGTGTGTTGTTGGCGCTCTCCTGGTCGCAAAAATGAAGATATCGACTTCAAAGTACAGCTGCTTCAACATAACCAACCTTCCAGTAAATATGAGGCTGACAGCGAGCTTCTTCTTTGCTTCTACCAAGAAGTTAAACGTTTTGGGCAAAATTTTTGAAGTTCATTACGGATTTGATATTTTCCGATTATTTTTCCCAACATTTCGCAAGACATGAAGTGTAAAACGCACAATTCTGTCGTCTTCTGACAAAGTTGCAACCGACTAAAAATCTTGAACTTGAAAGATCAGTTTTATGTTTCTTTGAACTGCGGACTGATCGCAAAAAAAGAAACAATACCAACATTTATTGCATTTATGATAAGCAAACATGTCTCTTATTCATTCTAAAACTTTAAACGCGTTTTGCGCGAAGTACAACTTTTCAAAACGGCATGCAGCATAACTCAACAAATTTTCAATTTTTTGTTCAATTCTTTTGCAATCTCCTTAAAATCTGTATCCTTTAGAGAAGTGCGTCGAATTTTTTTCGAAAAGTTTATTTAAACATTTTTGCACTTTTCACTCAAACATTCGCCATTTATGTGAGACGCAAATCCTGCTAAAAAAAAACCCCTACGTGTTTCTCTACATATATGGAGAAGGTAGTGTAAATGGTTTTCTTTTTTCTTTTCTTCAATTTCAATTTGGAGCCGCAGAGTCCAATGAGCGAAAAGTGTTAAAAGCGAATGGCTGGCTGCTGTGCTGTGCAATTTTTTAAATATTTTACTTCAAGGTACGCTTCGTAATCTCATCAATTATTATTTTTCTACTGCTTTTCCTTTTATCTCAAAAAAAATTGTCAAAAAATCCTCTTATTTTTGTTTTTAGGCTGGTGCAGTGGTTTAACCCCTTAACACTATTTTGTTTCCTTTTTTTTCGAGTAATCTATACACACCCAATTCTCTTTTTACACGACTTTTTTACACGACTTTTTTTACACGAATTTGATTTAAAACGAGTTGGAAAGAAAACAAATTTCTTTTTTACACGAATTATTTTGTTTTAACACGATTTTTAATATTCCAGGAATTTTCTTTTCCAAAGTAGAAGTTATTTTTTATAAAATATTTAATGAATTAATATGTGAAAGCACGAAATAAATTAAGTGAACTCGAACAAGAACTTTTTAATCATGTTTACACCTAATTCTCTTTTTACACGAATTTTCTTTACACATAATTCACGATTCAATCAATTCTTAATCCGGTGGAGACATTAAACGCTTATCTTTACCGAATCTCTTAAGCGCACTTTATCATCATCAAGGAGTGCAGTTGAGCAGTGCTCAACAAAACAGAACGTTCAGGTTACAATCACAACCGAAGTATGCTGACGCAGTTCACATAATATATCATGGAATGGAGTTTATTTATAGCTGTTACGGCCCTATTTTGAAAAACTCGTTACATATAAAAAGAAGAAGAAGAAGAAGAAGAAGAAATTTGCATTTTTTGAAATCGCTGACAAGCACTAGCTTGATGTACCGTAATAAGTACCATATGATCATATTTTCAAATTCCTTCCATGTTGAAATATTTCAGAACGAAAATCTAGAGCTTCACTAAGCAGTTAAAGATCTACCACAGAAAACAGTTGAATGAGACGAAGAAAAGGAGTAAAAGTGAACGGTTTTGCGACACATAATGTCAGCCAAGCGTTCACTTGATCGAATTTCTATCTCTCTGGTGGGCGATTTCGTTATACCGGCGGCCATGGTCAATGCAAGATGGATCACGACAAAATCAGACAAAGCACTCATCTCAACACTCAGTCAAATACAGTAGTAGAACACTGCTTAGGATTAGATTGCAAAGAAATCGCTTCTGTCGTATAGACCTCCCTCCCACCCTATTATCCTTCCACATGTTTCACTTTATATGCAATTGTGTGACTTGTGCGCTTGAGTCAATTTGCGTAGAGACGAGCAGCAAGCAGCAAGGAGAAATCCCATATATTACACAATGTTGTGGTATAGCCAGTCTAGTCTCTTAAAGGCTTAATAGTTTTTGGAGAAATGAAAATGAAAATTAATAAATAATATCTTCTCTGGTTGTTGTGAGACTAGATGCGAACAACGCCACGTTTCGTGGTCATTATTGTACTCAACGGTATCAACTTGCATTCCATAGGCTCAAAATTGTAACTGTACTCACAGTCGATAGAATAACTTTCCATCAAGCTTTGAAAGATGTAACCAACGATCTTTGTATTTTAATATATTTTCTCGTTATATCTTTCTATGCTTCGTATAGAGTGACTAGTTGGGATTTTAAGTTTCCATTAAATTAAATCGAAAAGATATTTACTTGACAAAAGTTAAACCCTTGTTTCTTGTAATCGCACACCCACTCAACTCAACTCAACTCAACTCAACTCTTTCTTCCGCTTTTCAACATATTGCACGCAAACCATCGAAATCGTAAATAAATGTAGAGACAGTGTATGGCCGGCCACTTTGGTTGCGATGTGTGCAAGCAAACACGTACTTTGCGACTCTTTCGATGCGTACCTTTGCATGTTTTACGTGTATACATATATATATATATATATATATATATATATACATGTATATACAAATGGACTACCAAAGATATAACAAAGTCATTTCCCTCCCGTTCGCCTTCGGCAATGGCGGGTATGAAAGGAAGAGAATGCATAAATAAATTGCTATTAGTCTTTAACTTAGTCTTTATCTGTTCTTCGAAATAACTTTGAGTAGAGGAAACAGAAGAAGAAGAAAAAGAATAAGAAGAAGAATATTTTCTCTATATTTTATAATTAACTAATAAACGCTTACTAGTCTACTATATAACTTGGCATGTGTTTGTGTGAAAATTTTTATGGTTTTTCAAATACGCAGACACTTTTGTCACTGTTTTGTCTGTTATTCGATCTGTGAAATGAAAAGAACTAAACATTATTACAAGCGACTCTTAAACCATAAAATTTAATATTCTACAAAATCTAGTTTTTATGATCGAGAATAAATCTGAAACGATTCAGTCAGTTAGTCACACATATACTAAAGTCGGTCGGTCAATCACTATACACAGTCACAGTTAAGTTATGTTGTGTTATGTTATGTTATGTTATGTTATGTTATGCATACAAATCCGAGCCTTTAAAATGTATACGCATTGGTTTGGCTAGATTTTTACACACATTTATGTAAAATCTGTGAAAATGACTAAAATGTTTATTACGTGTAATAATGACGCATCTGACTCACTGACGCACTGATGCACTGATGCACTGATGCACTGATGCTCAGTGCATTGACAGTGCACACATGATTTGATTCCTTGAAATGAAATAATAATAATAAGCATAAGTAGCGTTGAATGTATACGAATTTATTATTACTTCTATGTAATTCGACATAAGAACAACATACGCCAACACATAAATATGTAAAGCCGTTTGTATCTTGATGAGCCCAACACCAACACCATTACATATTATTGCATAGATTTATTTTATGTTTTTACGAGTTTTAAAGATTATGAAGATTCCTTGATTAAATTCCAATACTAAAACTAACCTAAACCTAAAGACTAAAAACGATTGTCCGAAGGTAATCGGTAAGAAATGAAAAAAACAAAACAATTTTGAAGAAGAATCTCATGAAAACCGATTACTACTTTTTCACGTTAAAAAAAAACCTAAAATATAAGCGCAATAAAGAGTACTCTACTCTACTCTACTCTACTCTACTCTACTCTAAGGGTGAGTAGATGCGGGAATAATGGTTAAAACACTAAACACTAAACACTTTACAAACTTGATGAATATCTTTTCTCTTCGAACGCATATCTTCCGGGAAATTCACGGAAATGCTTTCGCGGTCTTTCCGGACATTCCGAAGAAACAATATATTCCGCCAGCAATTTATACCTAATGGCGAAGGTTAAAATACCAAAACGGGTTTTGTTTTTCTTTGTAAATTCGACCAACAAAGTGTTTGGAGGGATGTTCAATAATTCAATACATTTTGTTACTGATCTTGAAAGAGTTTTGTTTTTCTATCAAAACAAAAGGATCTCTAACGAGATACTCGGTACAGTTTCCTCAACGAATATTAAGCACAACTATGTTTGTAAGTTATTGAGATTTAATCGAAACAAATATTGGAGTCGATGAAAAGCAAGTGCCTGCATCCCAAGGGCGAGCGATACATGTTAACCGATTCTGCTTCGCTATGAATCTGATGATATATTCACATAAATGCGGCGGAAGTCTTTACAGTCACTAATTAATGTGCTCTTTATCGAAACGACTGAATAGTCGGCGTGCAGGTGGATTGAAGCAATTATTGCGAAACTCACTAACAATATTCCAATCTATTGGTCAAAAATGCGATACCCTTTAATGGTCACTGCTACAATTTTCAAATTAACTCTGAGCAGAATATTAGGCTGGTAGTTCCACTTCCGTTTAATAGAATTCGCATTAGCATTTAGCGTAAGAACCCTTGACTTTTGCGGACCAGTGACTGTATGCGGGCAAGACAAAGGTTGCATTAATAGAAAAGTTGTATTACACCTAATTCTCTTTTTACACGATAGATACGTTCCCAAAAAATTCGTGTAAAAAGAGAATTAGGTGTAAACAATATTAAAAAGTTCTTGTTAGAGTTCACTTAATTTATTTCGTGCTTACACATTTTAATTCATTAAATATTTTATAAATAATAACACGCTCTTTGCTCTGTGAGATTCAAGAAAAATTCCAGGAATATTAAAAATCGTGTTAAAACAAAATAATTCGTGTAAAAAAAAAAATTTGTTTCCTTTTGAACTCGTGTTAAATCAAATTCGTGTAATAAAAATCGTGTAAAAAGAGAATTGGGTGTATTCCGTTTTAGTGGTTTTAAAGAATTCTCTTTTCTCGAAGAAAGACACTTAGGTGAACAGCTTTGCCTCACTAGACTTCTGCAAAGTCACGACGTTTAATAATCCAGGTGTATCCTTGAGGTGGTTAACGGTGGCCTGACAACTACTGAGCTACTAAAAACACTCTAACCTTTAGCGAATGCGTAAGATTCGTGTTGCCATATGGGAGGCAGCAATCGATGCTGTTTTTCACCTATTCATCCATTTTGCTACAATCTGGCATTAGATTCCGAAATGGGTAAGCAAGTCAAATATCGATGAAACAATTTTAATATGGATGAGTAGGCGAGAGTTGGTTCCCTGACAGGTTCCCTTTTTACAGAGTTGCATCTATCATTGTATCATAATACCTATAAGCATCTTCTTCTACAGTGCATCGATTTGCAGAAAAGCTACCGAACTGCACACACCTGAGCGAATATCCTTTCTTGGCGGTTCAAATTCCTCAAGCATTGCTAATTATTTTGTTTGCACAGATCAGTGAACCTTTAAAATGTTGTTACAAAGTCAAAATAATTTTATTATTTTCAATTTCACAAATATTGAGAAACATATCAATCAATGATTTTGTGAGCTGATTACTCATGGCCTCTATTCCAATCTGTCAATCAGCTACAAACTACCGCGTAAGCATAATTCATAATAAAATTGTGTGTGTAATTAATTTGTTTATGTTACCTACCGCCTGTATGTTGATCTTCGCCTTCATGCTAACCTTAACCAGAGACCATAAGGCACTGGTTATAGGCCCTAAGGTAATAAATATTAATTTTTGCATTTAATTCAAGCAATCGTTTGACGATCTCGAGACATTTCACTATCATACATCATTATGCGATAGTTATAACTGACGTTTGTTTCTTCAAGACGGGCTTTGATCCAGCACACACCAGAGCACCGTGTGTGAGAGGCTTTTCGAAAATCATGAAAACTATAAATGATTAACGAACTGCCAAAAAAAAAAAAAAGAAAAAACGCATCGTAGTATAAATAAAAAAAAAAAAAAAAAAAAAATCAATAAATAAATAAATAAAGTTAGGTTATGTGACCAAAAATCTAAATTTTAAATAATTGATTTTTCTCTTAAATCTAAACATTAGCGGAGGCATTAAAAATTGCAATCCATTAAGGTGCGTAGATGACAGAAATCAACTGAAATGTTTAGTTCAGCCAATAAATGAGAGATGAGAACAGCCTTAGCAAACGCGAAGATACGTAAACGTAACGAGAAGGTATGTATATACATGCAGACAGAGGCATGGTATAAACGTAAGCCTCAGATGCCTGTTTGACATCACTACTCTATGGCATCAGGCTCGTTCTTACTTTGGTAGCTACGTCGCTGTATGTGAATGCGTTTGAGAGACCACTTACTGTGCACTGATTTATGAAGAGTATATCTATGGTGGTGTCGATGAGGAAGCAAGAGTTCTTCTTTATTAATACGTATATACATATACATATGTAAACATGTACATATATACAGATATTATACATTTTGTTCAATAAATGACAGTTAAATACATTTTTGAAGAAGAGAAATGCAATCCAATTGACGTGAAATGAAATGCAAGTTTAGCAGTCGTCATCAGTTAATGATTAGATTTGTAATTGAAAGAAATGTTAACTGTGAGCAACAACAAAGCGTGAGCGCTTACATCTTACAATTTGTGAAAAGTTGTATACTGGCTTTGCTTTATGCAATTGAAACCCTTTCATTCATTGCCGAAATCGAAAATAAACTTTTGGGGGGACATTGCGTCCGTCATACGTTCGCTTGGTGGGTGTCGCGCAGATGATCGCATTATGCAAAAAATATATTTAAAAACATTGCATAGTAAATTGCAATTAAATTTTATTGCAAACTGAGCTCGATTGCGTACATACATACATACATAATACGTTATATCGGGGAGATTATATTTTTTCAAATCTATGCTTAAATTTTTTTTTCAAAGAATCCTGAAAGAATGAAAGAATCTTCGGCAAGAGTGCTTTCGAAGCAATGAAAAGAAATTAACTCAAGCAGTTTAGTTAAGGAGAAACCGCCAACAACTTCCAAATATATTCATTTGACCTCTTTTATTGCGTTCCGGGTGTTCACTTGGTTAGTATCACATGCAATTAACAGCATGCATATTGGTAAACATAATGATGATGAAGCTGTGACACATGCCAGGCCAATACATCATCAACCCATTAAATACAATGTTAAATTGTGTGAATATATATATATATATATATATATACGCTTGTGTGTGTGTGTGTGTGTGTGTGTGCATATTTGTGCACAACTCTGGGGGTTGAAGCAAAATCGAAAGATAATTTATGAGAATTATAAACTCTCTGCCTGTCAGTCGGGGCAGTTAGTTAGTTAGTTAGTTAGTTAGTTAGTTAGTCAGTCAGTCAGTCAATCAGTCCATTACACAATCACATAGTCGCTACGATTGGATTGAATTGTGTGCCAAGTGTGTACGACATAGTGAGATATTTTGTGGTATACTGCCAGCAATGAGTTTCTTAATGTTGTTGTTGTGTCATTATTATTATTATTGTTGTTGTTGTTGTTATTTTGATACGTTTGCAGTTTGAAAGTTTGGACCACAGCAACGCTCACACTGGCATAGCATTTGTCATAAATGTACAATATAACGATTGCTCGTGCTCATGCTTGTACAACACAACGACATATTTTCATGTTTAACTAATTATATGACAACTGCCTGCCCAACCTGCCGGATCACCCAAACATTTTGAGTAATGACAAGTGCCATTTTAAAGAGCACATTATTCCGCACAGTATATAGTGCAATACGTGACCGTTAATATCATTCAGGGACACGCCATCAAATAATGAAAACGTAGAGAACCATTCGTCACAATGTTATGGAATTTTTAAGATCAAACGTAATACCACCAAATAAGAATCAATTGCTCATTTTCTATTCAATTATGAGAGCGGTTGGTGACAGAGAGATTAAGCACTTTAACGAATTCACTTGATAGCCGATCTTATAAAATACTTAATGTAAGCGACCTTGAAATAATTTCAGCCACAGGTGAAAGCGTTTAAGAATCATTATCTACGACGTCATTCACTACAACTTTTATTCAGACTTGTTTTTCTTCCCAAAATAAAAATGCGAAAATTTTCGAAAAGTAACAAAATTATCGGGGAAGCAATTCACTGACACTTATAAGCTGATCTCAATCTTTGAAGCATTTTCTATAGGCACTTGTTATGAAGAAGCTTTTAGCGTTTCTTTTACGCACTTTTATGGGGCCTAAAATGGAACAGTTCCAAACTTATGTGATACTGTAGGTGTGTCCTTCGGCCGATTTCGCTTCGATTTGACCCAATATGCCAAATTTGAACAACAGAAGAACGTTTACCGCAGACATTATATAGACGAACAGACGCACATGCTTAGATCAAAATTTGATATTGATCGAATATATATATGTGTGTGTGTGTGGGCGTGTGAAGCTTCCTTCTGGTTATTGGAAACGCTTTTACAAAATGAATATATCCCTTATCGTTCGATACTGGGTATAAAATAAACAAAAACAAAGCTTATCTTTAATTTGTGTCCGGGGAAGTTATGGATCCCTTTTTCCGAAGAGTCATTCCTCCCATTTCGAGTAATGTTTGTTAGACGTGTATCTCTTAGATGACATTTCCATTTCCTTTTCTCTATCGAAGTGCTTTACGTTAAGAAAAAATGTTAACGCAACGAATCAAAACAATTGCCTGAGAGTTTTGAACGAGAGCTTAAGCAGTACCAAAATTCAATATCTGAGAGTAAACAGAATCCTTGTCAAGTTGCAAATGCAGTAATGAAAGAGCATTCAAACACAACAATACATATATATCGCGAATTGTTTATCTTTCATTATGATAATGAAAATTATTTGAACTTGAAAGCGATGCGTTCACTTTGTTCACAATCAAGCGCTTAATGCGAATCTGAATAATTCATTTACGGTTCACAAGAGAAAATCCAAAAAGTCAATTACGCAATAATATATTCAATATGCAAAGCAAAATCAAATTGCATTTGATATAAAATAGATGCCGCATCCGCGCAAATCTCTTTTTATACCCATCACCGAAGGATGAGCGGTATATTCGTTTTGTCAAAACGTTTGCAACGCCCAGAAGGTAGCACCAGAGACCACACAAACTATATATATATATTCTTGAACCGCATCAAATTCTAAATCCATTTAAGCATGTCTATCTGACCGGCTGTCCGTCTGTGTAATGTGCGTTGTAAACATTCTCCTGGCCGCAAAAGCGAAGCTATCGACTTTAATATTATAGAAACAGTGGAAGTTTTTATACGCAGGTTGTTACGGGCCAAATCGATCGAAGGACACGCCCACAGCAAAAGGAATGAAAAGTCGGTTTTTTACTCATTACTCATAAACTACAGCAAATAAATGTACAAAAAATTGAAAAACTGGAAACAATTGACCACGCCTACCCAATATTGTAGTCTATCGAAATTTAATTGTGTTTCCAATACTTTTATAACGCGCAGAAACAAGCTTCAAAAACTCTATAAAGTATACAAATTCTTGGCCAATTTCAAATTTCGAATGCATCTAAATATCTCCACCGTTCGTCTGTCCATGTGTCTACTTGCATAAATTTTTAGTATTTGTGGTAAATATTCTCCCGTTAGCGAAAATGAAGATATCGCTTACAAATTTGCAAAAGAACTTGAAAATAACCCCAAGCGATGAAAGAACACGCCTACAACACCCACATGCCTATACGACAAAATCGTTTATTTTATTTTTTTGTTCGAGTATGAAAATTTTGTTCTTTTAATTCTTTCGTCTCTTTTTGGGGTGAAGGTAGGGTGGGGTGAAGGGTATAAAAGATTCGGTCCTGACCGAATTGAATTTTCTTACTTGTTTTATTTAATTATTTATTTATTTATATTTTGTCATTATTCAACCACAAAGTAGAAAAAGTAAAAGTGCCAAAAACAACATACATTTATGCGTATATCCATTTATACGTACACATGGTCGTACAAGCGATAAAGCTATGAAATCCAAATACAGCACATGGCAGATGAACATTATGATGATGTTGATGATGACAGAAAACCGCATTAACTAGCATAACATATAAACATATATACGCGCGCGCACACACAAAGCACAAAACACCAGAAATAGGAAATGAATTTGTTTTGCTTTACAAAGTCTATACAACAACAAAAACAAGCGACATTATCATCGAACCTGTAGTTGATGTGCAATAACAAAACCGCATCAGAGAGCGCACTGAATGCAATTTACAAAAAAAGGAAAACAAAAGAAAAAAAGAAATAAATAAAAAGAAGAAACACAAAAATTATTTATGTTTTTAGATGCGGTTGTGATCAACACGATCTGAACATCGTATCTGTTCAGCAATCGATTTTCTACAACGGACGGGAACAAATTCATTGACTACAGAAACCTTCAAAAGTCGTTGTTTGCGGTTTCCATAGTTATAGCGATAGTTTAAACTCCAGTCAATTGTGGATCATCCGTAACTGCATTCATACTACACACGAACAAGTAAAAGCGTTTTTGTGGCAAATGTTATGCAACTCATGGCAATAGTCAAGCAATCGGTATCTATTTTTTTTTTTTTTTTTTGTATAATGAGGAACGGATAGGCATCACATATAATCTGAAACAAGAAATTGTTACTTAACAGTTAAAGCACCAACTAACTAACTAACTAACCAACTAACGGCAGACACACTCACAAAGAGTGCTTCACTCGAGATTTTATAATATTTGATGAAGTTGTGAAGTGTCTTTCAACAGAAAAAGGTAACACTAATAATATTATAAATTTACGTCGATGACATAGACTTGCAAACCTAAATGCAACTTTAATTGAACATCTACTCAATTAATGTCACTAGAATTAAACATAAAAAATTACATCTTATTTTATTTATTTATTTATTTTTTCATTCGTTTTTATCTACGGTATTCAAGTTAATTCAGTAGGACAGAGAGACGACCATGGAAACTGTTTTATATAAATGTTACATTGTTTAAAACTTTAATCTTTTTTTAGGTTCGCTTGCCGTTCAGTTCATTCTCTCTTACAGAAAACGTAAAAAAAAAAAAAATGATTTTTAATTTTAGCCGAATCTCTTACCATCCGTCACTCATTTATTTCTTTTGCGTTTTGTGTGTGTGTGTGTGCGTGCGTGTTTTTTTTCTTTTGTCTTTTCATAAATAAATTTCGAAGCGAAAGTCTAAGCGTTAGATTCCATTGCAGAGGATCTTTTCAAGTGAGTGTCCCGTCATCGTTTACATCTTTTCAGGATCATGTCTTGATATTCGCTTCTGTTCCTTTTTATACCAATCATCGAAAAATGAGGGATATATTCATTTTGTCAAAACGTTTACAATGCCCCCAAAGAAGCATCAGAGATCCCACAAAGTATATGTATTCTTGACGAGCATGTCCGTATGCCCATCTGTCCGTCTGTGTTATGTCTGTTGTAAACGTTCTCCTGGCCGCAAAGGTGAAGCTATCGATTTGAAATTTGACAGAAACATTGGAAGATCTTGGTACTGAAAATGGTCTAAATCGCTTGAAGAACCCGCCTACAGTACCACGTAAGGTGAGAACGTACTCTGTTTTATAAAGGGAATGGAAAATTGGTTTTTTTGCTCATCACTACTCATAAGCTATAGCAGATAAATGTACAAAAAGGTGATATAAAAATGGGGAACTTCGACCACGCCTACCCAATATTAGAGTGTATTAAAATTGAATTTTTTTTCATTTTAAAATATGCAAAAGCAAGCTACAAAATTTCAATAAGGTATAAAAATTCCTGGCCAATTTTAAATTTGGAATGCACTTAAGGATGTCCGTCCGCCCAACCTTGTAGTATCTGTGGTAAACAATCTCCTGTTAGCGAAAAATGAAAATATCGCCTGCAAATTTACAAAAGAATTTGAAAACGACCTAAGATGGTTAAAGGACACGCCTACAACGATTACAATGCCCACATTCATCTGCCAACAAAAACTGTGAACAACTTTGCTAGCCGTTGTTTTATGTGTCACTCATGACGCCGTATAAATTTTCACTTTAATTCTGAAAATAGAAAAATTTAGCCACGCCCATCCAACATTATAAAGTACGCAAAATTTAGTTCTTTTCCGGGTTTCAGCCTTTTTTACAATAACGATGATGGGTGCCAAAGATTCGGTCACGCCCGAATTTAATCGTCTTGCTTGTTTATTTACGTTTCTTCCGGTTCTCGGTACTAGTTGGTTACACACACATCGTTTAGACCGCAAACATGAACGAGAATCAACCAACTCGATACAAAAGCCTTTCGAACATCATTAACCCAAAGTGCTATCGTGTCGTTTATGCCTTTCGTATCGTCCTATAACTCGAGAACGGGAATCGTAAATTGACCCCAGCATATTATACAGCATTTAGAGAAAATGTCTCAACAATTCTTCGATTGAAATCGAATTTTTAATCGTTCTTTTGATTTCATTGCCAAACAGGTACGCAATTCCAGTCGAAAAGTCATCATAAAGGAGATCTTAATAAATAGTGAATTAATTTCATTTGATTTTAATTAATCGCAGACGACATTGTTTATCGTAGAAAAAATTGAAAATAAATCGTTTTTCCAACAAACACATATACATATGCAAGAGATCGGCGCCTAAACAGCAAACGATTCATATTTTGACTTTCCCGGGAACCCTGTTAAGCCGCATTGAAGAAGAGAAAAAGAAAAGGGGATACTTAACTCTGAGAGCAGATGAGAGATGAAGCTTTAAGCGATCATTTCAAATCATCCTAAACAAGCAATCGATCTCAATTAACGGGGCTTGCAGTACGTTTTATACGATCAGGCGACGAGAAAACTTTATTAAAAGTTTAAAATACACGTTCTGGCATCGTGTTGCTGTTGTTATTGTTGTTGTTGTTGTTATTTTTCTTCCCCTCCACCTTCCCCTTCTTCTTCTTCTTCTTCATGTTCTCGTTCTTTCTCTTTTGTACGCAGAATAGCGGGAACCCACACACAGCAACACAAACGTAATGCCAGTCATATGAACGCGCGCATACTTAGTTTCGTTGTTGGCGCTTCAATTTTTCCTTTCCTTTCCTTTCCTTTCCTTTCCTTTGGTTTTTTTTTTATTATTATTGTTGATGAATGATTTTTTAAGGTGTGTTTGCACAGCATATAACACACGACAAAAAATTATTAAATAAACGGAATATAACATAAGAAATAATAAAAAAAAAGAAATGAAAGACGAACGAGAAATTTTTTTTGTTTTGTTCTTTTTTAATACCTTTGCGCCAGAAAATCAACCGAAAGCAAAGTAAACTTGACTAGTAGAAGATATCAATAAGAAAATCATAACATCGCTCAGGAAGGTAACAACAAAGTGTCTGCAACACGTTTCAATTTCACTTAGAGAGCCGTTGAGAATAACAACAAAAACATAACATTAGCAAGAAATAAAAAAAAAAGATAACTAAACTAAATATATTTAATGCTGAACTTGCCGCCAAATATTCTTTTAAGCAAAGATGTGTTTTTTCGTTTTTGTTAAGTTTAGTCATTTTACTTGGAATAAACGCATGAACGAAAGAACCGTCAAACAAGCCAACAGTCATTTAGCCGGCCGCAATTACCTGCCTATCGAAAGCAATAGAGGAGAAAACCATTCGGAGTTATATTTTTCGTCTTCACAATCATCATCAAGTGTAAACTGAAAAACAAAACTTCTTTATTTTGTAAGGTAAGGTAAGGTAAGGTAAAGTGGTAAACCGCTCTACTGGCCGGCTACTCAATGCTCGGCTTTCTACACACGTTATATCTATTCTTCTTTGTAGCGAACCCTAAGCGTTGCATTTAAATTTATGAGACGCAAAGCACAAGAGTCTTCTTGTCGATGCTTATGTCTCCATGCATATACATATACATATATACATATATACATATATACATACATACAGATATATAGACATACGGACATAAGCTGAGATATTTGTAGTTACATTGTCCAGGTAAAGACTTGAATTCGGTTTGCTTCTTATGGAAGCGAGTTAACACTGTGTTCTTTTTTTTTTTTATGTTATTTATTTATTTATTTTCTTATTTTTTTTTTTTTTTTTTTGGTTCTTTTGCACATTGCCCAACGTCTGCTTTTACAAAACGACTTCACAATGCTTATAAAAAAAAAAAAAAAAAAAAAAAAAA
>CCAG010010082.1:0-12711 GCA_001077435.1 Glossina morsitans morsitans
ATATAGACAGTAGTGTCCGCCTAATTACAATCCTCTATACTTTTTAGTCCATTGCACTACCATTCCTATCTGCCTTAAAGAAGCGTGTGTGTGTGTGTGTGTGTGTTAACCTAGGACATTATGACATATATGATGATATGAGAGCGAAAAGAAAATATAAAATAATTTGCAAACCGTACATATATTCAAGAAAAAATTCAACAAATAGCAAAAAAAAGGTTTCGCTTAACCATATAGTACCGTATAAATATGTCTCGTTTTGAATATCGTAAAGGAAATTTTTGCTGTAGTTGTGTTTATTGCGTTACATTTGAAAGGCATTTAACGACTTTATTTGTTGTTGGCGAACATTAAAAAGCAAAAAAAAAAAAAACGCAAAAGAAGAAAAAGAAGGAAAGCAATAGCAACAGGAACAAGAACAACAAGAACAACAACAATAAGGACAACAATAATAATAAAGAAAGAGAAAAAAAAAAGAAATGTATACATTACCATTAAGTCGGATCAGAGTTATGAGAAATGGTCTTATTATGTTTGTCGATTATTGAAAAGAAGAAAAATCAAAGGTACGCGTTTTGTTTCGAGTGAGTATATCTCGAATACCCATTAATATGCAGTATCATCGAATGGGAGAGTGAATGATATATGAGAAGTTGATTAATTAGATGGTCTATCGTACAAATGAATTCTGAATTGTGTTATTAATGATTGATGAATTGATTGACTGATTGATTGATTGATTGATTGATTGATTGATTGATTGAATTAGTAGCATAATTTATGATATTGAAAGGACTTTCAGTAAAGAATTCAATTTAATTCAGTGGAGAATAATGTAATCGTTGTAATACTATCAGAGAGAGTGAGAGAGAGAGAGAGAGAGAGAGTGAAGGATGGTGTGAGAGCGAGGGGAAGGAGGGGGGGGGGGGGTGTGGGGCAATTGTACTTTATACTTTTAAGGGCATCATAGTTTTTAATGCCCGGCAAAGTTTACAATTTAACTTAAAAAACTTTGTACAGAACGCAAACTATTTGTAGACCATAGTTAACTCATTGACTGCCAGCTACGAGATATCTCGTAGTGCGTGCTGCAATTTTAGATTAATTTTCACATCTTATTTAAAAATATTTTCTTATTGTTGTTGCTGAATATGATAAGTTCTAAAACAAGGATCGACGCAAAGTGCTGGCTTCTCGGGGCACTGTGGACAAAAATACCTACTCTCCTTATGTTTTTTTTTTTTCTTCGCACAGATTCGACATGGCTGTGTAGGCATCCTTTTCTTTTTCTGTGGGCTGGAAGATGTTCTATTAATAATGAAAATCAGTTGCATTTGTATTACAGTTCCTTTCAGCTTTCTCTTGCATTGCCGTCGTCACCAAGTAAATGCATAATAACTGATTCACTAAATTGAAGTAACGTCATCCTTTCGTCATTCTTTCGATTTCTTTGGTTTTGAAACATGTGTGCATTGTGCAGGAAGATTTCCATGTAATCTTGTGCAATTTTCTTGTACCAACGGATGGTTTCCCTAAGGAATGAGTAATATGACATACGTTGGTCAGAGCGATCAATACCTGACATTCCCAAAGCATAATCTCTGACTGTATCCAGTTTAGTCGAAATTTTTCCATTTTTGTTCTGCACTTGAACCATTTCACGTTTATGCATATTGGATATAGTCAGCACATCCCGCGTAAGTGGCAACCAGCACAAAATAAAACTTTGGCACCCAGGGCTCTAATATGCTCTAAATATGTCTGGCAGTCAATGGGTTAACTCTTTCTTTATAATTCTTTCTTTATAACCAAAAGAGCAAAAAGGGAATAGTTTTCTGTGGCGACGAAAGGTAGTTCTACTACGGCAATCCTAAGGGCGAAAAGTCTTGGGTTAGTCCAACAGAGCCATCCAAGTCGACACCGAAACGGAATATGTTGCTGTGTGTATGGTGTGTTTAGGAAGGTGCAGTGAATTACAAGCTGCTAAAACCGAAGGAACGTGTTACTGCAGATGTCTACCGACGTCAGTTGGAACCATTTGAGCGATATATTGTTGGAAGAAAGACCAGCAATAGCGGCTAAAGGGCGCAAAGTCATCCTTTGCTCATGCAAGCTCAATGCTCCGCCACGCGTTGCAAGAGTTATCAAGATTATGCTCTTGTAGCTCGAACGGAAAGTTCTGTCACACCCAGCGTACTCACCGGACATGTCACCTTGTGATTACCGCTTGTTCAGATCAATGCAGCCCACACACTCACACACGTTCAGAGGCTGTTCCATCGCCATCCATTGTCGGTTTTGGTTTCAACGGTTTAAAAGAGGCGGCAGGGATTGACTGAAAATGCCATTTTTTGCTCACTTGTTGCAAGAATTGTCCAGGAAACACTGTTGCAATTTCAATGGGAAATTCTGCCACATCCCGTGTACTCACCAGCCATGGTACTTCCTGATTACCGCTTGTTCAGATCGATGCAATTTGCGTTGGCCGACATGCGGTTCCGCAAAGTTGAAGAAGTGCGAAAATGAGTCGATGATCGGATCGCTGCCAAAATAATATCATTCTTTCGACGCGATATCGACAGAAAGGTGGGGAAAAATACTTAATGATATATATGTGATTATGGCTAATGTTGTTAGCTGCACTAAAATAAACACATAAATCACATTTGTGTAAAAAATCACTTGAGTAAAACTTTCATACTTGTTTTTGTTGTAACCGTTACGCGTTATTATCATTACTTACAACATTTACTTATTTCATTGCCTTTCACGCATAACTAGCCAATAGCGTGCATTCCGGTCTGCTGGCCATTCAAAAAATAGTTCTTAGTTCATTTCCATTGAGGGCATATATTTTTCGAATCGGTAGCATACGGCTGAGTGCCGTACACTTTTTGGCCGCTTATGGGTTATGGAGTGTACATCTGACATCTATTGCTGTGATTTAGTTGCAAAAGTCCTTCGCTCACTTTAAATATTGTTGGTATTGCTGCTGAATATTTTATTGACAAATTGATAATTAATAGGAAGATATAGATGGATTCATTCATTGGTGGATTAAAAACTACCGCAACATAGCAAACCGCATATAGAGCACTCCGTAAACAAAGCAAAGTCAGTTATGGTCAGTTTATTGTCCATGATAATTCATACGTTACAAAAAATGGCTACACACATGCATGATTGGACCAACACTTGTATTTGCTTGAATATGTTTGGTGGCCTCCTTCCTACACGTCTTATATCGCTTCAATAGAATTAGTTCAGAAAAGATTCGAGATGGAGATCAAGAGCAGTTTCTTTGCCATTTTATGAAAATGGACTACTGATCGTTCTTATCTTCGTCAGAGCCACGTAAGGTTATTCCAAGTCAAACATTATAGCATAAGAGGTATTATTGGCTCTCCGCGTTCATTGGATAAGATGGAATGTTCAGTTATCATAACCGCATTTCGTTTCCATTTGACACTTAAGGAAAGGCACAAAATTTTTAAGGCGCTTAAGATCGTTTGCAAAAATCTGTATAATATCTATGAGTATAACTTAATCTCGATATCGGACTTCATCATATCGATTCTCTTGTCTTGACGTCATCGTACTTGAGTTAACTTTAAATCTTTGTCGCTTCGTATGATTCGCATCGGTTTAATGATGCACCGCTGGGCTTGGATTTAAACCGGCTACGGCTTTTCCTTTCTATTAGATATGTGCATGCCTTTCTTTTCAAAATTTTTACTTAACGGAAAATGTAAACATCTTCTACATACATCTTACACTTAAACTCTGCAAGCATTGTTGCCCGATACATTCAGTTTCTCAATGTCGGTCAGCAAGTTTTCTCTCTTATTATGAGAGACAACGTAGATTGGGGAAAATTTGAAGGTTGAAAATTTCAAGGTTCAAAAGAGTTTCTTATATCTAACGAACAGAAATTAAATGATAAACCTTGCAGGGCAGATAGTTCTATTTCCTACCCAGCAGCACTGTACTCGCTGCTATCATTCAACTTATGTTGTAAGAGGGAAAGTGATCCGAATTTCTTAATGAAATGGGTTTTTCAATATTATAATGCTCAGCCACATATGGGCAATCCCTTCTAGGGCACTTTAAAAGCGTAGAACTGGCTTTTTGTTTCCCCTACACTGTACTCCTGCCTGAGTAGCGCTTGTTTCATGCGATGTATATATATATACGAGGCATTTCTCATAGGATATCCCGCATAATCTTAAAGCCAATTAAAATGCACATTAATGACAGACTCTTGTCATTCTAAAGCTTTGAACTTAATTAGGCGTGATTGCGAAATGGAGTTGAACACTTTGAACGCGATGCCATTACTCGATTGACGCATTCACACTTCATTCAGGTTTAAGGCCTGAAGGTTTTTTATTGAAAACTCGAATTTTTTCACTCGTTCGTTGGCAAACCTCACTTTATTTGTTTCCACTCTCCGCGTAATTCATGGGCATATAACTAAGCTCTTTTTACCTTTTATAACGCTTAAGAAGACTCTTGAGAGAGCTCGTAGCATAGTGAACTTAAGAGTGGATAAAATTAGAGTACAATTGATATGTGTGGGCAGAGACACCCAGGCCTCGATTGGGGAAACTTCCGATTGCATATAGCGCAGGGTTTAGATACTCATAGGGCGTGAAAGTGTGCGTAATAACCTCGACGCTTTTGAGCAACAGCTGCTTTCATATTTCCAAGGTAAGGTACTTGCGCGGGAAGTGCTTTACACAAATAAATGGGATTTTCCCAAAAGGGAATCAATTCCCTTAGGAAAACTAAGCGACTCTCTCAGCATTTTTATGCGTTCGTCGTAGAATTTTATCCACGTAACGCACAACGCGGTACCGTAAGTGTTTTAGCCCTTTCTTCTTGCGCTTTTTTCAACTTTCCAACGAATCGGAGACAAGATCGTAGCGCAGTTTAAATTTGAATAAATTGTTTGTTAACAAAACTTACATTCAATTATGGGAAATCCAACACACATCGAACAACATCGAATTGCGGTCGTTAAAGCTATTCCAATAAATCATATTCATAATCATTCTTTGCCAATACGAAAGAGCATTACCAGGAATGTATAAAATATTGCTACTGTATGCGAAAGTCATACACTTGCCCATAATTCCAATTTATCAATTACGCTACTTTATTAAAGTTGAAGCATTTCAGCGACCGGTGTTTGCGGATTGGAGCAAATTAAAACAAGTAAGAGAATTATATTCGGTCGTGGCCGAATCTTTTATATCCATTACTGTTATCATAAAGAAGGCAAAAAAAACAGTAAACGAATTGCATTTTCTTGCCTTATAATACGGAGTGGGCGCGGCAGATTTTTTCTATTTTCAAAATACAAATGTGTATCGCATAGGCAGGTGGGCGTTGTAGGGTTGTCATGCCCGCTAACGTGCAGAATGTTTATTGCAGATACTACACAGTGGGGCAAACGCTCAAATAAATAGACGAATAGAAGGACATGTGTAGATGTGCATTCCAAATTTGAAACTGGCCAAAAATTTATATACTTTATGGAAATTTTGAAGTTTGCCTTTAAGCGTGATAAGGGCGCGTTGAAAAAACAATTAAATTTTGTTATACTATTTTTACCATTTTCGTACCGATACTACGGAATCGGCAGCCATAGAATATGCGGTCAAATTTTTGTAGATTTCTCTGCTCTACTTTATGAGTAATAAGCAAAAATAAATTTTTTATTTCTTTTGAAAAACATAGATTTTCTCAGGCTTCCTTGGTACTGTGGCCGTGACTTTTGACCGATTTCCTCCAATTTAATAACATTTTTGTGCGCGCACGAGGCACCAATGCGTCAGGAGTATGTTTCAAATAGATATTACACGAACGGATGGACGGATTGACAGACAGACGTGTTTAAATCGATTCGAGAATTTAATGCTCATTAAGAAAATATATATATATATATATATATATATATATATAATATATATATATATATATATATATATATATATACTTTGTGGAGTCTCGAAAACTTCTATGAAAAGAGTTCATATCAGTAAAGCGGCGCCTTCACCAGCCATGAGTGTAAAGTAAGGTAACGTAAGATAAGATCTTATAACTAAAACATTACATTACTCGTCCAAATGATAAGTCATCGAATAGTTCTGAAATTCTGAAATTAGTTCGAAAAAAGTTGCAAATTTTCAAATATTTTCTTTATCGTTCATCGTTCATCGTTTAAAATCGTAAAAAAAAGAAAAAGAAAGAAAACGAAAAGCAAAGAAAAAAAAAAAAAATCAGGCAAATAGTGTGAATATACGTTCGCTTAGTCACTTAGCCATTTAGTCGTTTAGTCATTGAGTGTTAAAACCACATTCTAATTACTTTTAACGAGGTTGTTGATGATCTCTCAAGGACTAACAAAAAATTGCTATTTTTGCACATACAATAAAAAAAAAAAAACAAAAGCAAAAACAAAAAGAAAAAGAAAAAGAAAAAAAAATGTGCGAAATTAATGTGTTTTGAACTGTGTCGTAAATTATCCGAGTGATTATTTCTAAGCATTGCAAGCATTGCAATCATTGCAGGCACGGCAAGCACTTGCTTGACAAGCTTAATAAACTCTTACAAGGTGTTGAAAATAAAATTCAGATTAATATATAATTAGCGTCATTGTCGGCGGTTGGGCTGGTAAAGGAACACAAACAAACACAATGTTAATAATGCTTGCTCATAAGCACAAGAGTATCTATCGGCACAAAAACTAATGAAAACTAAAATCAAAATGAAAATGAAAATGAAAATGAAAATGTATCTGGTAAGCGTTTCACGCGAGTATATATTACGCGTAGGCCACATAGTTTAGTTATATTATATAGCCTTTATGTTTATTTATGTTTTCATTTCGCACAAATACAATACAATACAATACAATACAATACAACAACATACAATAAACATACAATAAATGTTGTTTTCAGAAAATATATTTTTACAACTTTCAGATCTACCACGTATGCCACGTAAACGCACGTCCCAAACTTCGCCATTGTTAGCATAACATTGACTGCTGCATGATATGGAATTGTGCAGATCGAAAATAGCAATCGATGCATGTCCATTTCTGGAGCAATAATTAACTGTTTAGTGTTGAAAGGGGGCGAATTGTATTAATATTCATGTGCATGTGCATGTGCGTGTGCGTATGCGTATGCGTATGCGTGCATGCGAATTGCATACACAATAAATAATATAATAAACAAGTAAAGAGCAAAAACAACAACAACAACAACAACAACAAAAACAACAACAAACATTATAAACATCTATTCGATATGCCCCCCATTGACTGAGCGCAATTATTTGAGTGTATTTTTAAATGGCTGGGTGCGTCTGTTTTCCTTTTCCTTTTCCTTTTGCTTTTTCTTTCTTTTACTTAAATTTTCCAGCCTCATCATCATCATCATCATCATCATCATCATCATCAGCATCATCATCATCATCTCCCCGCCTGTCCCCCTCTCTCTCTCTCACTCATCATCATCATTACTGTACTGATTTTATTTCATTTGAAGTTGGCGTACTATTCACTGTGGTTGTTATTCAGTACCGATTAGATCAGTCAACAAAAAACAAAAAAATGAATAGATCTCTTGTCGGTGTTTACTAGTTCATGTACAGCATGAAGAAAATCTTTACGTACACGTCAATCACTTACATACTTACCCATAAGTTTGGCATTACGGTTAAGTTAATAAAATTGCTTTTCGTAAGCAAAACATCTCTCATAACTTCCAAAAGTATCTTCATCCCCTCCCTCCCCCATTGACAATTTTTATATCAGGTTTCAATTTCTTGCATTTCGTCAACAGTGGAAAAACGAAAATGTTTCGAACCCTTCTAGAGATACGTAATTGGCCCAAGAAAAGATCGTTGATGAAAGCTTTACGAAGATTAGAAGAAGCCATTGCTAAGTATATTAATGTCTCTGAGGACTTAACTGTTTACGCAGACCACAAATTAGTTTGCTAGCAATCCTAGAGTGGATAACGTAAAGTCGGTCGGATGCTAAAAGACCTCGAATTTTCTAATGAAAAAAGTTTTATTTGATTAACTCCCATACAACAAAAGTTCCGTTTGTCGTGCACATCTGGCATGATTTTAGGGATTTTTGAAAAATGTTGGATGTCTTGTGCCACGCTTCTCAAAAGGCTTTCCGCCGCATATATATGGTGCGTCTATACCGAGATTTTTAAATGAGTTGCGAAACCTCGATCCGAATATGCGCGGTAATTTTTATCGTCATATATGGGAATGAACCAAAAACCAATTTTGTTTTTTTGTTTTTCTTTTGTCTTGAAAACAGAGGGATCGTTAGTGTACGAGTTATTGCAGACCTTTGTAGCATTTGGCTTAGATTCGATGCCAACACCTGAATTTCTCCCACCTGGATTCCTAAATGCACGAAAGATGGAAAGATGGAAGGACGGACATAGCCTAATCAATTCAATATCTGATATTGATCAAAAATATATTTGTACATATATATATATATAGATCTCTGAAATGTTCTTTTGATTATTGCAAGCGGCTTGGTAAACGAAGGCATATCCCCACCCTTGGGTAGTGGGTATTATTAATTACATGGCCAAAATGTACCGCGACCTCCAGTTTTAGGATTTTTATGTAATCCTGCCACCGATCGGAGCAATATATCGTGACCGGCGTAGTAAAATGGTCGCCAAACACTTGGTGTCTGATTCTGCAGATGGCCTCATATTCACATAGAATATGATGGGACGTTTCACTCGATCCTTGGCGGTATCTGCATGAATCGATATCAAACCCATGTTTTTGAAATAGTACCTGAGAGAATTATAAACCGTGTAGAAGCCAGTGACTAAACGTAGGTCACTTTCACTTAGTTGCAGTAGTTTGTGTGCCCTACTTGAAGATTTTATGAATCTTTTTGTCTGCCGTTGTCCTGCACGTTGCTTGCATCAGCAATCCAGCCTGCTAATGTGGCTTCTTGGTACGCCACACAGCGGTTCAGGACCTAACATGGCCCCTCGGACTCCGCTCGGTATAAAAAAGAATTGTAAACTCATTAGTTCGCGATTATCGTTCCCCTAAGGACATTAAGAAATTTCGTCATTATTCGCTTTAAAGAAAAAGAATGCAATAAATAAACTCGTGTAGATGGATGTAAACTATTTTAAGTCACTGTTGGCACGAATGTAAATTGTTTGTTCAACAAGCTATTGAAAGCAATTTTTTATTTATTTATTTATTTATTTTTTATTATTTTTTTTTTTTAATAGAAATGTTAAAACACTTTAGGCTAATTGATGTTTTGTTTTTATGATATGTACACCATTCTCGTCAAAGATAGAATTGATTTATATATAAAATGTATAGGATTTATCTCTTATGATAAATTTTGTTCATATTGAGGTGAATTGGCAATATCGTGAATCGTATTCCATGCCTTTCGCAATCGTCAAGCTTACGACATTTCAATTACGCTAACAAAGACAAGCAAAGCTTATGAACTTAAAGTCACTCTAATTCGTATTCAAAAGGTGGTCGCGATTGCCTATCAAACACTCTTCAACTATCTCTCTAACATTCTCTTAAAAATGGGAAAAGGAAACTTGCCCTCGCACTTTACAAAATCAAGACCCACGCGAAGACTACTACTTCTATACTCTTTTGATCTTATCTGCTGCCGCCATAGCTTATAAGTAAATCGAAATCCAGTTGCATTTTTTTATTGGATTTTCAAAAAAAAAAAATTTATGGAAAATTTTTCAGGGCATAGGGTGAATGGCCATATCAAAACTTTGCAAGCAAACTCTTTAAATTTATATCTGGTGTTGGGGTAATAGAAGACAACGCTTTTCATCGTTGAGCAATTCTGAGTTGTTTGCCAAAAATTGCGCGATTTATTCGCGCGATTAGTCGCTCGAGGGTAGAAAATGAAATCAATCGTCGTGCCAAGCCAGAGTGATACATGATTAGGTGGCATTCATTTCAGCTGTATTGCCATCTGTTGTCAGCTCTTCAATCATCTTAGCCCACGATCTTTTCGCCCACGTTATTGTCGTAAGTAAGTCACTTTTCATCCATTCCCTAATCAATCATCTGCGTCGGCAAAGGATTACGGTTAGCAAAGCTGTAGAACTCTAGAGACATTTATTGATAGGAGATAAATCCCCGAAGTGTTCCCTTTACCTATAACAGGGCCGTACCGCAAGTAATGTAACGGATTAAAAATGGGACGTAAACTGAAGCTATGAACTTTAAAATCTCACGTCCGTTCTACAATAACTCGTTACGAGCTCATTGCTCAGTACTTCTCGCACCAACCCACTAACGCTGATTGCGTTTTGCGCATTTCACGCGATAACTTGTCCTTTTTATAGCCACAACACTGTTAGGTCATAACGATGCTTCACACCTATCACAATTAAACAAACAATCAGTGATTCGCTTAGCTTTCAAGAATTTTTACGTTGTCGCGGAACAATGTTTTTAATTGTGTGTGTGTGTGTGTGTGTGTGTGTGCACGGCTACCTAAATTTTTTTATTTAAATGCTTTGTTAAACTTGCTAACCTAATCATTCGATTTCCAAGATGTATTTACTGAACTTAGATGCGACGTAAATATGTTTTACGAAAATAAGTTGATTCGCATTTTTCAGTTCACCTGACAACTGGAGGACTTTTTTTTGCTTTTTTCATCTACATTCCGTTAGAGAAGAAGTGCGAGAAAATTATTGTAATAAGAGGTGAATACTAGGTGACAAAAGCTTTGCATTTCATTTCATTGTATTTTATTGCTTTACTTTCATTAATTTCTGTTTCTGTTTAAAAGAGAAAACCGCGATAACAGCGGAAAACATTGAGATCATCTAAACTGAAATAAATTAGTTAAACGCATAGAGGTATTGTTGTTACATTTATTTATGAGTCACATTTGGCTGATTCCCTGGTTGGCTGTTTGGCTGCTTGTACATATATATATATATATATATATATATATATTCATTCGTTTGGAGAAAAAAAAAAAAAAAAAGAAGAAAAACTCACCGACATTTGAAGAGAAATGCGTTTATTATAGAATCGAAATCCATTACTATGCAAAGACAAGAATTGCGCAAATGTAAGATTGCGGTGTTGGTGGCAGTGATGTAGTCGTCGTCAGTCTAATGTGTGTAGTGTGAGTCAGCTTACGACGACCTCACCATAACCATCGTCATCATCATCATCATCATCATCATCATCATCATCATCATCATCATCATCATCATCATGAACAACCGGAGAGACCAACCTCGTTTAATGCTAGTAAAAAACGATTCGCACAAAACATAAAAATAATAATAAATAAAAGTAACAAATGCAACAACTATTACAAGATTTAGTTATACTCGTACGTACATAAGTTTAACTGTCCGTCTCTTTACCTCTCTGTCTTTTTGTTTATCTGTTTGTATGCCTGTTTGTGTGTTTAACCGTCTATCTGTCTGTCTATCTGTCTACCTGTCTGTTTGACTATCCGCTGCTCATATTCTACGGTGCAAGATAACTCCCTTACTAAACACGTTCATGGATATGTAATTGTATGTATAAATCCACAGTCATAGGTATGTATGTTTAGGCCATTATATCTCCTCCGGCATCAGCCATAAAACTTTAAAACACACTCTGCACCTCTAGACAACAACAAAAATGATGCGAAATAAAAAAGCGTAACATTAACAGAATCAACTGCAGATTAAACATCTTTTAATGGATTGAAAAAAAAAAAAAAAAAAAAAAACAAAAAAAAAAACAAAAACAATAACAAGAACAAAAAATTGTAAAAAGCAAATGAAACAGAGAAACATTAAAATAAAAATTCTGACGATAAGTTTAGTTAGTAAAGAAACTCCTTAACCGAGTGGCTCGCTAGTTGACTCGTTGACTCGTTGACTAACTGACTGATTGACTGGATCGTTGGTTGTTTGGCTGTTTGGTAGGTCGACCGATTGTCTTGTTTTCTTGGCTGCAAGTCTTTTTGTGGCACGCGTTGATTTCCAAACCATCGATACAAAGGAAGTTAAACTAAGTTTAGCTGAGTTGAGTTCAGTTCAGTCTTTGTACACATTGTTCAGTCGGAGTCACGCAAACAAGCGCGTGAAAAACACAGGTAGTCACGAACCATGAAGCAGTAACAGCAACAAAACAACCGCCAACAGCATCAACTTGAATTTTCAACTCTTCATATAAACACGTACGTGATGCATATGCATATATATATATATATATATATATATATATACATGCATGCAAGCTTATGGCAAAAAACATATTCGCAAGTGTGTGCCTTCAGTTTATTGTTGTTATTGCTATTGTTGCCGTTGTTTAACTGAGTGCCTTAAGAGTCATTTTTTATTTATTTTTTCTTTTCTTATATTATTTTTTTTTTTTTGTGTTATTATTATTTTTGTTATTTCGTTTTCTTTTTTTTTCGTTACAACTGCATTCGTTATGTTCATTTGTTGTTTTTATATGAGCTCATGTATTCTTTATGCACACAATACTTTCAAACATTATCATGTATTCGATATTGTCGACGTCGAATTACAAAACAACAGGTTTACAAGGTTATAAGTGGAACCAATTTGGGGTACATATAAGTATATATCTACATATATATATATATATATATAGTTTGTT
>CCAG010010084.1:0-11158 GCA_001077435.1 Glossina morsitans morsitans
TTATTTTTATATTTTTTTTTTTTTTTTTTTTTTTTTTTTTTTTTTTTTTTTTTTTTTTTTTACATTAGAAGTTAATGGTATGAAGAAAAAAGTTTTAATTGCATTTGAATTATAGAGACTTTCGGCGTTTCGATGCAACAGCCAGCAAAGTCAAAGAACAGAATAAAAAACATAATAAAATGATTTTATTTCGCTTCCCATTATTAATTGCAATAAGTCATCAATTAGAGGCGTCCTTCAAAAAAATAACTTTCGTTACATATTAATATCGTCTTTAAAATGCGCAATTCTCGCTTAATATGACGCGCAGATCGTATATGATGGTAAAACGAACCGACAACGATATTAATGCAATTTTACGTTTCACTCATGAATATTAAGTTTGTAGTAAAAGTAAAAGTTGTTATCTATCTGACATTAAATATGAAATAATTTTCTCAACGTTTCATTACAAGCATATATATGTACAGCAGCACAAGTGAAAGAATGGCAAATTTTCGGACCACGTGCCACGAGGAATATGTTTGCGGTTGAGTGAACAAAACTTACGCGAAATAAAAATGATTGAGTTACAGTGCCATTCAAACTTTAAAGCATGCTTCGAATCGAAAGCTCAGATAGATCTCACATATATGAGAGTGTTTTCATGTTTGGAAGGCCTTATCGGTCCTAGCTGTTGTTTAGGCTCATAAAATTAAGTAAATATTCTATTAGATCCCGAATTAATGACCGTTCACCATGGGCAGAAATTTAGAAAATTATTGCATACATGCGAACAATATTTCGCTCTCTCTCTCTCTCTCTCTCGGTAGTTGTGAAGAAGAAAACACTAAATTGTCCTTCTCGTTTTTTTAATTCCTACGCCTACGTTTTCACCAAAGCAAAAAGTTCCCCGCTCCGTTTCAGTCCAAACTTTGAGTCTTAGACGCAAAAACAAGAACAGGTATGAGTTCAAAGATATAGACCATAGAGCATCGAAACACAGTAAGCCAGTAGCGAGTGGGACCAGTCAAATGGTCATTTCTAAATCCGATTGTAGATATTTTATGACCTTCTAATGCAGACAATTACAACTGAAAGGACGAATTTATTAAAGTCCCCCTTCCCCCGGACCAGAGAGCTATCGCAATAAGAATTTATTAAATATATTATAGAAAATTTGCAGAAATGCTTCAGTTATGCTCTTCGCTCTAATAATTGCCAAGCGAGCTTGAGAAATATTTATCACTAGAAAATCGTATAGAACGGAAATGAAAACATCACGAATCGAATATCGTGCAAAACCATATGCCAAACGAAATTTACTTCATATTAAAACAAAATCACATGAGCTTTATTCATATAGCAAAGAGAGCCAACTGCGTTAACCGAAAAATTTTTGTAAATCAAGCAGTGTGTGTGTGTGTGTGTGTGTGTCAATTAGACGCTGAAGTGTACATGTAAACCGCGTAAAAGTTGAATCACCTAAAAGGAGAAGCTCGTGACCACGAAACCGTGTAAAAGCAAAAATGTGGAAAACAAATCAAGTAGTGTGCAAGCAAGCAAGAGACATAAGCAAGCTTGCTGCTATAGCTGATAGAAAATAAAAGAACTTAACTTACGTCGTATACTAGACAAGCATTTCCAAGCCGTAAATATTAGCTCTACAAGTCGCGTTTCCCTTTGCTTTCTTTTCCTTTCCTTCTTTCTGTTTTTAAATCTATAAGGATAGCAAGTTAAAAAGGAAGAATTAATAAAACTGAATAAAATTTACATTTTATGCCATCCAAAGCTCGCTCTTCACTACGACTTCACATTAAAAGCGAAACATTAGTTTTGCATAGTCGCTCGAAACGAAAGTCATATAAATATCGTTTAAATTCATTTACATCAAGATACACAAAAATATATCCTTTTTAGCAATCAATTTGTACGCACTAATCGCAAAGAAAGAGCAGATCAAAATGTTACATTTCGACTGAAAGCGAAGCCTTGATTTCCCCCCGTTATCATCGATAGCCTTTGTACATCGATCGATCAGATCGGTCAGATAGTGTTAGGAGATGATGTATTAGACTTTAATTCACGGTATCTCGTACAAGTCGACCTTACTTGCTAAGGATGTGCTGGTAAAGATTTCCCGTTAATTTGCGTGCACATTGAAGTCTTAGACTGGCCGGGGCCGGGCAAGTAGTTGATTTAAATTTTAGATTTGCCTGGGGCTGAGGTAGCTCAGCGGCTCAGGGAAGAGAAACCCAAGAAATTTATATTTTGCAGAGACTTGATTCATGGTAGGTCGTTATTTCTAATCTTTTCTTTGACGTGAATAAAGTAAACTCCTCAACACGAATCGACTCTCTCGGAGTCTAAAACTAGACTAACTAAACTAATTTTCCTTACTCTATTCTTAACCTATTCTTCAACTATCCTTATTCTATTCCTAGTCTTAATCTATTCTTATTGCTATCCCTCTTCTTAACCTATTCCTATTCTATGTTACTCTCTATCTTAAACTAGCACTCTCTCTCCCCCACCAGAGACGGAGAATCCGTGAGGCCAAAACGAGGGACGACTTAGGCTCCTCACAATATATATATATATGACTCTCTCTCTCTCTCTCTCTCTCTTTCCCTGCACATATTAATATATCATGTTTTGATCATATATTTATAGATTCCTTAATCTATATATATATGCTATATAATGTCTGCTAATGGTAAGCCAATCTAAATACAATCTTTCAATGGCGGTCGGTAAAAAATTAATAAATATAAACCACTACACACGAGAACAAGCTCAACTGAAGTGTAAGTTTAAAGTACAGTATACATTACCATAATTTTGACCGCACATAAGCCACATTAACAACACCAACAACAAAGTGAGTCAATAGTTCCACAGACCATTGTGACCTCAACCTCTACTCACAAACACTAATGCAAAAAGGCATAGAGATATGCGTAGAAGATAACTATTAAAGCTAACCGAGCAAGCAGGTAGGCAGGAAGTAAGGCCGGCAATGCAACCACTGAGACAAGTAACTCACAAAGCTATCAGGCCAATAACGACAACGAAAATGTATGTAAACATATGTGGTATTATTATACGTACATAGTTGAAATATACATTTACACACATGGCGTACTCTATGGTATGGTATGGTTAGCAGTTATCATAGGTGTAAAGTAATCGGAATAAGAAATAAAGAAAAAAAAAAACAAATTTAAAAAAACATTAACTATTACGCCATAAGCTTAGTTAGCGACAGTTAATGTTATAACGCTTTTTAATACGCTTTTCATTTTATTCTGCAACGAGCGCAAGAAACCCCTAAACGATAAGGGGAAATTAATTAATGTAATATCGCTTTTAAAAATCACTCAAGAAATAATTGTATGAATAATATATATTTACATATATAATAATAATAATAATAATATATACATATATACATATATATATATGATATAATATAATATAATATATAATAATAATAATAATAATAATAAGAAGAAAGAAAACTATATTCGGTCCACAACGTTCATCTTAGCAACAACCTATAGAAAATGAAATTTCGATGCTCAGTAATATTAGCTGGGCATGGCTAATTTTTTCTATTATATTCTATGTGCAGGTACTGTAGGATCGCCCATTAAAAATTTCTTTTTTGCGATCGGGGGAATGTTTATCCCAAAATATTACATAGAGCGGCAGACAGACAGACAGACAGACAGACATACGGTCGTGCATAAATCAATTCACAATTTCCTACTAATCAAGAATATACAAACCTTATAGGATCTCTAAACCATCCTTGGGGGTCTTGCAACCCCAACCTGTTCGGACAGGGTGAATATACATTCCCATACTTCGGTGATGGGTATAATAATAATAATAATGGAGATGTCAATCAATATAAAATTTTTGAAAAGATAGCAAACAAAAACCCATAGGCTTTTAACCTACGCTAGTTACTTAGTGTTGGGATGGTGATGTGATTGTTGTTTGTATGTGTTATTTCCTTTCATAGTACTCTAGTTACCTTCTTGTATCCTCTTTCTTTTTTATTTATTAATTTTTTTGTCCTTCTTCACTTTCAATTTTCTTTTATTCTCCTTTAGATTGTTTAAGGACATTTTGTATTATTGCACTACGTACTGACTATACTGCGCCTTTGGTGGACATTGTAATCCATTATACTTGGATTTATTGGCTTCGAGGTTACGCGAGGTTAACCATCAATAAATAAATACATAAATAGAAATGTGAAGATAACTAACGGGAAAAAACAAAAGTTTTATTTAAATAATTCCCAAATAAAATTTCTCAAGAAAACTTTTCGCACTAAAACCTTTTTTCCAAGGACGTGGTTTCAAGAATCTATTTAAGGTCGGGAAAAAACCACACACAGAATCATAAATATCGACAATGGGCTTTGGCATCCAAGCGTGAATGGAAATGTAAGTCCAAACTATGATGAATCCTAAAAGGATTAAGTCGTTCACTTGCTGAAGCCAACTTTGATGGTAAATTGATTGCAAATGATCAATGCCCATGAAGAAGAAGAGAACATTTGCTCAAGTTCAATTCGAAATAGAAGCATCAATAGAATGAAATCAACTGCAACCACAAATTCTGCCTGCTTGGAAAATTACTCATCGCAAGCATGGCAAGAAGCACGACTCTCCAGGCAACGCCTACAGTTTACATTTACTGAAACAATGAACCGAGAAATCATGCGTATCTCAGTATGAACAAGATCGAACCGAATAAATCATCCACTCATCACTATAAACATACCGCGTATAACGGATCAATACAGAGTAATCCCGAAAAATGCACTCTCTTCTACCTCAGAAACAGTAGATTAAGGGCTACAAGAGAATTCTGCTGTATAGATGAACTGCCCGTTCTCCAAATAACGCAAACTAAAATACTAAGGAAGCAACACACCCCCCAGAAAAGTTTTATTGACGAAAGCGGATGGAGCCCTTACTTGAATCAGCAATAAGGAAAACCTGATTGATATCATCCAAAGACCAACAATATGCTACGATATGGTAAGCAAGAGTATTGTTAAACGTCATTATGAAGTACCATGAATAGAGACATAATACCACCCGCCTTGTGTGTCTGTAGCAAAAAATATTTATAAACTTTAATGCAATGACTTATTGCTAAAAACTCTGTGAAAAGATATGATAGACAGAGGATGGGCAACGAACACCAACAAATTACGGCGTCTTGTTGCTTAGATCATGGAGGAGAAGACCAAAGCACTGCGCAAATGGTGATCGACGGAATACGACGTCAAAGCAATATTTAGATACCTTGAAGGAAAGACTGCCAGTTTTGGTGCCACGATTTAGGAGGTAGCAAATTTCGAAGAGCAACGCATAATTCGCTAAATCGTCGGCAGAGTTTTATGGAAAGCTACAGTCCACAAACATTGTGCGAACAGTGATGATGATCCAAAAGATGAAATATCGCACTGCAACAGTCAACGTGACAAAACTGCATTAGCAACAAAAGAGAAACGACGAGGAACACTATCCACGGGTATTGCATACCCGTTGGTCTGGGTTCAAAATATTAATGGTATGCATCCACGAAAGTTGGATACTATCTATCTGATAGCAAAAGATTCGGCCAACACAAAAAATCCTTCAAAGCCTACACATACACACATAAGTGTCTACTCATCGTCTGCAAAATTACCAGCTTAACCCTTGACGAGTTAATGAATATTAAAACGAAAATAATATCATAGTCGAATATGATGGAGAAGATATAAGAATGGGTGGCTGGCTATAAAGGCTGCAACGAACAACTTATTATTGACTCTGAGATATTTGAGCAAACCTATGAAAGAGACCAATACATCTCAACAGGGTGTACAGATTATACATTAGTTTCCGACTCCGTTCCGTACACATGATTATAAAGACTATTACATGGCACATGGTAATGGTAAGCTAGGGAACTGCACAAGCATTGAACACGTCTGCGAAAGATAACCATAGAAAGAAGTATATTTCATGACGATACGCTAAGTCCGATATGGTTCGTCTTTAGTTTTAAGCCATTTTCAAAACTGTCGAATAATATTCGATACGGTTTTAATATTAAGTCTGGACGCGAGAATCTAATAACAATAGATCACCGACTATTTATGAATGCAATAGAAATACATGCAGCAAACCAAAGCCATCTTGACGACACCAGTAGACCAGTTTGGATTGCTTGTAAAACTCTAAACATCATAAAGGAGAGAACAGCTTGAGTGAGAGTGCCTTGTGAGCGACAAGATATGTTTCGAACAGAGTGGCAGAAGATAGACAGTGATGGCAGAAGATACACATAAATAGTTTGGCCACAGCAACAAATATATCAAGTGAATAAAAGCGACCTTGAAGACGCCGCTTAATGAGAAAAATTCCATTTCTGCAATAAGATACAATGCCAGGTTGGTTTCAAGCAAACTGCTTCAACACAGACAGAGAAAGGTCAGAGTATTGTGATGACAAAACAGCGGGAACATCACTCAAAGTTTGCAATTGAACGACTGGCTCCCGACTGACACCCGACATCTAGACCCGAAAGGACGACCAAGCGGAACGACCAAAAAACAGTAGACACTTCTTTTATCAAAAAGCCGTATCATCAACGCTATCCCGGGCAGTGTGTATCGTTATTAATTTAAGTTCGCCCAACTCAATGCTGCCCTAAACGGGACCAAATCCCTTACTTCTACACTCATGAATATCATGCAGTTGTTGTTCGTTTTCTAATTAAAAACAATTAAACCGATAACCGGCGTTATATTATATAACGGATATGATGTTGGTTTTATTAGAACATATATTTTATATGTCCTACTCTCAAGTGAAAGGGCAAGGCCGACAATTAGATACTCTACACTACTACTCGCTTAGTACAATTATTCTCTCGGTCTGATAATAATCCATCAAAAAGTATACATTATTTTAATGTAAATGCATAATTTCCATGCAACCCCTCCCCTCATCCCATTGGAAGATACTCAAATTTCATTGTAGTCTAAATTTAGTAAACTTAGTTTACTTGTCAAAAAATTGCTTCCGTCCCAACAAATCACAAATTGGACTTCGACGCCTTGGAGGGTCTGCTTTCATGAAAGCCATTATATATGGTGTGGTCCAAAAAATAGATCTATCTGATCCATATCCTCTACAGTTGATTTACTAAAGACAAATTTTCATCACAAAATATTAAAAATTAGACCTTTTTTTTATTTTTCATTACCAGCCTTATATGGGTGGGGATCCAAGAAATAGACTTACGTGGTCCAAAGTCGGTAAAGTTATTCTTTTTGTCAAACTATTGTTATCAACGAATTTTTATCGCGAAATATTGAAAATTAAGCCTTTTTATCGTACAAAAAATCAGTTTTCATAGGAAAGGTTATTTGACAATAGGTTCAAAAACTTGCCCCACAGTGTTCGAAAAAGTGATCCGATCGAAATCACTTTCAATCGCGTTTGACCTTCGACAAACGGCGTAATAAATTTCATCACAATGATCTGTAGGTGGAATACAAAAATACAGACAGATAGATGGACAGACAAATTTAGCTCCATTCAGAATTACTTTCTGAATCGATCTTTATAATAAGAGGTACGTCTACCTCAAGGCCTTCTAACCGCTACATAAATTCAACTTAATGTGGCCTTGTACAACAAGAGCGGTGTAGGGTGTAAAAAACAAAAGAAGGGAACAAATTTCTTCCAATATCTATTTCGATGATTTCTTTAAGAGTCATTTCTATTCGTTGTCAGGATGCGCACAATGTCCACATTAAACAAACGCACGGCAATTGAATCAGCTACCAAATTTGTGATCGTATACACACATTCCTTCCATATATTTTTGTAAAATAGGATAAAAGACAGATACGAAAATCATGCATACTCTCCGTGAAGCGAACTCATCTGAAATTTGCCATTGTTTCCTAATAGTGCTTCTAAAGGTGAACCCTTTTTGGCAATCACTTATTTATTAGACTCTAATTAAAAGTTATAGCTGAACTTTGTTTGTCCGTCTGTCTGCCTGTCTGCCTGTCTGATGTGTGTCCAGGCATTTTGTATTCAAGTTATAAATCACAATTTTTGAGTTATTCGACCAACATACGGTACAATAAAGTGCTTTGACATTTGATTGAACCGAACAATTTGTGCGACCAGTCCCCGAATAGCGTCCTAGATTGGAGAAGTCGATATATAAGAAAAAAGTTGGTAATTTGGTAAAATTCCCCGACAAGAAGCGTTAAGTAGTGTTTGAATATCCTCCCTCTCCTACAACCGTATACGTACGTATAAGCAAGTCTTCATGGTATATAGCAAAACAATTAAATTTTTAATATCTTATGACGTACATTGCCTTATGATACTAATTTGAGATTAAAATTAACTGCACCGACTATCAACGGCATAGATCTACTTCTTGCATTCACATCCATTTAGAGGTTCTTATCAAAATCAGGCATTGTTTGGCAATAAATTACAAAATTTTCGGTTATTTATCAGAAAAATATACAAAAAAAAATTGGATTAGGCGAACTGGTATAGGGTACTTAATGGTCGGTCTAGATCGATTATCATATGTTATCACGTAGAAGGGAAATGGCAAAATATTTTAGAACATGCAACTCAATGTTTATATACTTTGACATCTTTGATGTTTGATGTTTGATATCTGATCTCGGGAATATATAGAAGATTGAAAAAGATATATTACGATTTTACACGATCCAAGCTACACACACATTTCAACCAAATAATCTATCAGTTATGTATCTTATGAGGGTCACGATATTTTAGTTTACTTTATTTATACCTTATACTTATGATGCCTACTACTCGCACAATGTTACATAAACGATGATAAACGAAGAATATCACCCTCATCGATCAGCGTGTTCGATATAAATATGTTCCCGGATAAAAATAGAAATTCGTGGTTTTTACTATTTATCATTAGTTATTCCGTATTCCAAACATTTCTTTGCCTGTATGTGTTACACACGCTCGCGCACTCTCTCTCATCGTCTGTCATCCTCTCTCATACCACTTATCTTTTTATCACTGAAATACAAATGCAGGCCTGTGTTTATTTGTTTGTTAGTTGCTTGCTTGCGGTACATTTGCGGTTAAAGCGTAACGTTATAAATTACATACATATAAATGAATTCGTATAAATTTTGTATATGTGACAAAATAACGAATATAATTAAAATTATCTCTGATTTAAGTGGTTTGCGGATAGAGAGAATATTGTGTGTAATCAAATAAATTGTTGGTTTAATTTGTTATAATTGAGTGGCAATCTTTAAGTTGATTATTAAATATTGAAAATATGCTTTGCATGCGACTGATCCACACATACACGAACACACACACATATATATATATATATACATACATACATTCACACATACATACATTCACACATACATACATACATACATACATACATACATACATACATACATACATACATACATACATACATACATACATACATACGTATGCACAAAAAAAAACTGTGATTTATTTAAGACGCTGCAAATTTCTTTCAACAGCTTTAGAGTGAACAGCTGGCGCAGTAAATGCAGAAGTTGGCTATCGCTACCTAACCTGTATTCAACGATAAAATATTATATGTTGTTTTTTTTTAATTTTTCAATTATTATTTTATTACAAGAAAAAATGTCATTCAATAAACATATTCTCACAAAAACCCCAAATCCCAAATCCAGTTCATTCCAGTTAAGTAATTTTGCCAAATAATAACAAATTCCCTTCCACTTCTATTTCTGTATCCTGAACCTTTTATTCTGTTACGCTTTTGGACATTTCGGTCCCATTGATCAGGATTATGGCTTTCTTTTTCGTTCAGTCGGATTTTTTCCTACGATTTTTTCATTGCTATGATCAGATGTCGAATCCGAATAGACACAAAATCGTTTTCTTGAGCCGAAACTTTCTGCCAATAATTTGTATGAAAGAATCATCCGATTCATTATTTTCCATACCCAAATAATTCGTACCCAAAACATCTTCCATCTTAAGACATTAATGTTATACGGGTTTACTTTTTTTAAAAACAAAATTCACAATAAAATTGAAATTTTTAAGTATCTTAACTTGTGGCACTTCGAATCCAATTAATTTATATTTTATCTTTTTCGTACTTAGGTCGTGTGAGCGATAATAGCTCTCGTCTAATGGGAATAATGAAATTAAACGAACAACTTGCAGATGTTCCCGTAGGAGAGGAAAAATAGTAGTAGTAGCGGGTTAAATAGATTTTTATTATGATATAAATGCCTTATAGTATGGAGTTAATCAGATTGGCTTCTGACAAAAATTATATATTATTCAGCGGCCAAAACAATTTTGTCATTTAATGGTGTTAACGCTTATTATTAGAGAAATTCGTTTTGAATATGTACAGTTAGGAGGTAATGAAGTGCTTTGATATTAAAATTTAATAAAATCCCAAAAATGAAGTTAACCCATTTGGCAACTGAACCATATATCCATATATATACACCCAATTCTCTTTTTACACGATTTTTTTTACACGAATTTGATTTAACACGAATTCAAAAGAAAAAAAATTTCTTTTTTTACACGAATTATTTTGTTTTAACACGATTTTTAATATTCCAGAAATTTTTCTTGAATCTTACAGAGCGAAGAGCGAATTATTTTTTATAAAATATTTAATGAATTAAAATGTGTAAGCACGAAATAAACTAAGTGAACTCTAACAAGAACTTTTTAACATTGTTTACACCTAATTCTCTTTTTACACGAATTTTTTTTTACACGTCTTTTTTGGGAACGTATCTATCGTGTAAAAAGAGAATTACGTGTATATATATTGTATATATTTTTACTATAAATATAAATATATAATATAAAATATAAATATATATATATATGCATATTTTTTTATAAAAACGACCATATTTGTCCAATACTCCCCCCTTTGCTTTATATCATCGAAAATTTTTTTATAAAAACGACCATATTTGTCCAATACTCCCCACTTTGGCTTATATCATCGAAAATTTTTTTTATAAAAACGACCATATTTATCCAATACTCCCCCCTTTGGCTCATATCGTCGAAAA
>CCAG010010085.1:0-20613 GCA_001077435.1 Glossina morsitans morsitans
CTCATATCGTCGAAAATTTTTTTTATAAAAACGACCATATTTGTCCCCCCTTTGGCTTATATATCGCGACGAATAACTGGGATTTCTTAAAATTGCTTGCCTTTGCTTAATGAATTATGAAAATTTCGCTTTGGCGCCGGACCGAATGGCTTAACACTTAAACTACCGAGCAACTCAAGTTGACTGTTTACTGAAAACACCTGTAAATGTTTATAACTAAATATCCTCAACGTGGCCTAATCTCAAGGTGCGATGAAGACATATTTGAAAAAAGACCGACAGTTTTTTCATATTTTTATTTGTAACATTCGATGAAGTAAACAAAGATATTCCCAAAAAAATTATTATTTTCATTATTTATTCTATGACTTAGAATCATTTGCATATTCGGTGCAAAAGTGGACCCCTTCGGCTTACTCATATGCTCACATAGTTAACAGTTCAACAATTCACTCTGCACGTTCATGTAAAGTTTTTCGATGCCATCACTTGTTTACTTTCCGCGAATTTTGCCGATTGTATGAGAGCAATAAGACAATGTACAAAATGACATGTTAATGTCAAAGTACATTGTAATGAACAAGTCGCTATTCAAAAAAATGTATATTTATTGTCGCGAGTCTCGAATATCCACAACGATAGACTCAATAATCACAAAGCTATTCTTACCTTAGACCCCTTGTGGTATTCTTACCAAAAGTGGTGCATGGTATAGAAAGCTTTATGTTTATTTAGGTCATCTTTCGATCTACTCGAGGTTCGCGACAATAAAAACATATTGTCATCTTAAAGTTTCGAATAGTTGTCTAGGGGTCATATTTACGTGGCTTCAAACCTAAATGGAGGCCATCTTGTAATTGATAAGACAGATACGCAAATGGCTTGGGTGGGTCGCCGAAGGGCAATATTTCGTATTCCAACAGTATTCTAACCAGGGTACATTTTATTTCCACCATAGCAAATCTTGAGCCTATACAACCACGTGGACCAGCAGAAAATGGTGCAAAAGCATATTCAGGAATTTTGTTGATATTCTCATCATTAAAACGTTCCGGATTAAATCGCTTAGGTTCGGGAAAATATTCCGGATTTTCATTGGACCTTATCGGACAAATAAGCAGCGTGGTACCACCAGGTATAATTTTACCATCTAGACAATCGATAAATGTGATTATTAAAAACAGTGAAAAAAATATCATTAGTAATCAGAAGGTACCAACTACTATATCCTCGTCGAATACTCGTCCATAGAAAGGTATAATCGGATATACACGTAAAGTTTCTTTTATTACGCATTCCAAGTATTTCAATTTGCTCAAGTCCTGCATAGTAATGGAACGTTCTCTATCAGTCTCGTAAAGAGAAAAAATCTCCAAGAAAGCCTTTTGCTGTATATCTGGATGCCGTGAGAGAAGATACAACGCGTAACACAAGGTATGAGCAGAAGTATCGGAACCAGTCATTACTATGGTCGCAATTTCATCTTGTATAACATCATCGCTTATAGGCTTACCATCAATCGAACTTGTAAGCAGAATCTCAAGAAAATTTTGACGTTTCGTACCCGACACTTTGTCGTCAACATCTGCAAAAATTAATAAAACAATGACATCCGACATACAATGGTAATAATAATTAAATGTAAGATCAGGTTTATGTTTAACGTGTAGTCGTCTGGCAAGCGAACCTTAGCTGTCGGCGAAAGAAAGAACGGATCTCGGACGAATAGAAAGACGGATGGACGTGCGATTAATTCGGCATAATGCTCTGCACGTTTTACGGTGAACACAGCGTAACTACTTCGCTTATCCTCCATTATCCTTATTTGCCTATTCTCATAGACTCTCTAAGGCATGTGGAAGATCCAAAAAAGCAATCCAGTAAGAACATTATGTTCACCTATTTCTACCAGGTTTTATATCAACAACTATTACTTGTCTATTATGGACGTTGTTGTTGTTGTTTTCATTGTTGTGGGTGATCCGCAGCCATTTCTAAATTTAGTCTTCGGGCTTGGATTAAGAACATAAATCAAGCCTTAGCCGTCTCTATCTAAAGAACACACAATCCTGCAATGATAAACAACATATGCACCCTACGGTGTCGCTGACGCATATGTCGGGTTATTACAAAAGCAAAAATAGGTCTGATATACAATCGTTCCATTTTTCGAGCGCAAGAAGTGCAGATCGTAGCAGAATATGAAATGTTTTACGTGCGCGCATCTGCCAGAAATATTACATTCGTACACTCCACTTACACCTCTTACACCTCCGTATTGATCGGATCACATACACATATAAAGTTATGGTTGATGGAAACGATGTCGAAGTTTACTATCGAAGCTACTATAAGAGGCTTCTTATGTATGTATATAGTTTTAGTTTGGCATTAGGAGATTTTTATCAGAATAAGAAAAGACTTTCACTCTACCTTCAGTTTGTGTTGCATTTTTCTTTGTCTCCTCGAGCTCTTGTCTTTTTTTTCGAATTATTTTAGTATGGAAATCGCATCCGTAGGCGACAGCTGCACTTGATTTCTTAAAATTACGATAGCGTAGTATATAATAAACAAAACGGGGAAGCAACCAAGGTTTAACCATACGTTCCGATTCGTTTGATATGAAACTACAAACACAGTAAACGCTGTGAGTAATGAAGGAAATCTGAATGCTTGAAAAGAATTTACTCTTGGATACTAGAGCTATATTTCCGAAAGTCTAAATCGTTAGGATCCGTTTTAAAGCCCATAGTAGTTTCAAAGATGATACCCAAAGTCATGTCAGAAATAATTGGAAAAATGTCAAATGATGATTTCCCATCCGCATGCTGCTGCAGTCGTTGGGTTAGTGTGCGACTATGTTCATCGAATACCTTTGTAAAGCTTTCAATCAGTTTGATATGAAAAGCCGGATTAAGCATTTTACGTCTCACACGCCATTCCTCACCCGAAACAACTGCAAGCCCGGCTCCAATTGCCGGCTTAAGAACGTAAGTAGAAAGGTATGGTTTGTTTACCGTATCTCTCAGTATGACTTTGTAGTAGTCTACATCTGCAACCATTAACAAGCTAGTCAGTCCTCCGCATACATGGAATACATTGCCAAAACGTTCGAACAAATTCTTGAAATGAGTCGGAAACTCTGAAATCATTTGAAAATAGTGAGCATACGCGTACCTAAGTAATTTAATGAAGTGATTAAGTGAAACTTACCGGTTCGGCTTAGACCTAAAACAGTAGAGAATCACCTAATATCGGTAGTGTCAACGGAGGTCTAGCGATCCCTTGGCTTGAAAACTTACGAGCGACATTTCTCATGTGAAGAGAATGCCATGCCAGTAACGTGATTAAAGCAATAATTACTAAAAGCGCGATCATAGTAATTTCGAATAGAGGTGTGGCAGCCTACTTAGCTGTATTATGATATATATATGTATCTGTAGAAAGTCACAAATTGAATGGAAAAGATGAAGAAGAGGAGAAGAATAGAATGCTCATCTGTAATATTCTTATAAGTAAGAAGATAAGTTCTAGTGCCTTAGTCACTGCTTAACTAGTGAGCACTGTATACATTGACAGCACGATGAAAAGGTTGTTGGCATGGCCGGATGTCCAGTCGAAGGTTAAACCATAGGCGACGGTTAACCTCCAGTAATTTTGTTTTCAGTTCAGTTTCGTAGCGGAACGAACATCGAGCCATCTAATCACTCAGGTATAATCTAAAGACATCCTAACAGCTATTGTTGTTGATAAAGCAATAATTCGTTAAAATAAATTATTTTTTGAAATAATTTCTTTATACATTTTCGTAAAATCGTTCAATCTAGAGTTCAAGCTGAAATTCTATGCTGGTTTGATTTATTCAAGAACCGACTGGGAACAAGTGTTCCAAATTCATTCATTTGAAGGCTTAAATAGAAAAAGTGTGTAGTATGTATGTTACTACTAAAATAGGATAAAATATTTGTTTATTTTTTTTTTGTCTGTCCCGCTATATACAACAACACCTTTGCACCATATTCAAATTAATAATTCCTTCGATGCTTTTAGCATTGATTGGATTGAAGTGAAGTTATTCGAAGAGTTGAAGAAGCCGGCGAACACGGATATGCAAAGTGAAAAGGTAGTTTTCTGCGAGACACGCAATTCGCTAATGCTAGGGTCGCTAATGCAAGTACTTAAGGACACCGTGTCCGCTTTTGAAATTTCATTTTAATCACCCAAAGGAATTTTATTTAATGCACGATTTATTTTTGCTGCTTACATGAATCCTTATTTTCCTTTTGTATTATTAATGTATTATACCTGACACTTTGCTCGTTACTCACTGACTGCAGTTGTGCTGCGTAAATTTTTCTATATATACAGTATTTAATTTGTAGCAGCGCAGCATTGCTTCTAGGGTCAGCTATCAAGATCATTTGATGACCTCACCAATTTCATCTCTAAGCAGTGGCAATAGTTTGCTCGTTTGAGAGAATTTCAATAAACACAATATAGAACGGTATGAACAAGCGAAACGAAACATTAAAGTCCCCCTTTCTTCCATGATTTTCACCATAAAATATCGAAAATTAAAAATCTTGCTGTCATACAAAGGCTCACTTTTGATAAGAACTTGCATAGGAGATGGGATTGAAAAAATAGACCAATGTGGTGGTCCAAATTTAACACAGTAAGCTCATGCTATTTCGGATCAACTTTCAACATCAAAGACCGAAAACGGGATCCTGTTGTTTATTTTTTGTGAAAACGTCTACACGAAAAGATACGAAAAGGTATTTTGATGAAAGTGTTGACATATTGACATATTGACATATTTTATTCCAAGGTCGAATTCTAGTAAAAATAGATTGAATCGAATCGTCGTTCTGGATTCCCCCCTAGAGGAAACTTATACCGAAAGACAATAAAAATTCAAATTTTGCTTAATGTAGAGTGCTGTACATTAACTGGTGTCTGACTTGAAACTCGACAAAGAAACGTCAAATTTATCCGTTATTTTTCCTTAATTTTTTCAAATTTTTCAGTGAAGAACCGATAACGAAGAGTAAAACGAACGAAATGCCATTGCAGAGGAGCACAGAGAAACCTTCGTCAGTCAGTCAGTCGTTGACTATCTATCTGTAATTCTAATAATAAGTCAAAATGAGAGCAGTAAACAGTGCCATTCCTCCCTTAACCGTTTGAGTACCAAGCAGCGCGATCGCGCTGTTCAGATTTCATGTCGAGAGAACCCAGACAGTTTTGTAAAAAAAAATTGTCGAAGAATCCCAAGCAGCGCGATCGCGCTGTTTAGATTTTATTTCAAAACTGTCTGGGTTTTCTTGCGCTGTCTGGGATCCTTCGACAGTGTTTTTTCAAAACCGTCTGGGACTCGAACGGTTAAATAACATGGTAATCATAAGATTACAGTAAGCAAGAGTTGACTTTGATCAATCATACTACCGCCACAACATTATATTTTTCCAACCTCTGGTTTCTTTAAAATTTGAGTGACCTCTTCAGATGATGAATAATCGCAAAATTCTCTTCGTTTTTTAACTTGTTATTCGATTCCAGTTCCAGTTATTTATATATGTATCCTGAGGTGATTTTTGGTGAATTCGTTATTCAAGTAAGTGAACCGTCGGGTTAGTTATTATTGGGCAGATTTTATGATGAACAATGGGTTTTCGTCTATCAGTCATTGTCTCTCCCTCTCTCTCTCTCTCTCTCTCTCTCTCTCTCACACACACACACACACACACACACATACTGTCTCTTTCTTTCTTTCTTTCTTTCTTTCTTTCTTAATCTGTACATATTGACTATGGCCTAACAGTGTTCGGATTTTTATATACAATATTTCTCATCTAAAAAAATTGTTAAACCTCAAGCCTTATTTAAAAAGAGATATTATTTAAAATTCAATAGCAGTGTATATGGAAGTGAAATAACGATTAATAAATTGCGAACCTTGGTCCAAGTTCAATATGCAATACTGAGAACACATTGATCATATTCACGGTGGCAAAGTTCAATGCACATTATTGAGAACACATTGATTAGGGCGTAGACGAATATAAGTCGTTTATCTATAGTAGAGATATCCATACATATGCTAATAAGCGCTTTTCGTTGTTGCTGTTGCTACAGTAAACCACTTGGCGAGTTATTTATGATTAAATGTAACACTTTTGTGAAACTGTCAGATCAACGGACAGACAACAACATATAATTAGTATAGACAAACGCACAGACGGCAATAATACCCATACTTGATTTTAAATCCCTCTGCGATTTGTTTAATATTTATGTTCATACGTATCGTATATGTATGTATTCGTATATCTAGAGAAATAGTAGATTACCGTCGAGTACGAGAAAGTCTCTGCAGAGACGCAAATCAGGCGGCCGCAAACAAACAAATTTAAACAACATTAAACTCATCTAGCAACAGTGTCAACAATATGTAATTACCGTGTAACGTATGTATAATATGATAGCAGTAAGATGGCAGGCAAGCAAGCAAGCAAGCAAGCAAGCAAGCAAACAACCATGCAAACAGTCATTGCTGAGGTGTGCTTTTCCTATATAGTTGTTGCTATGATTTTGTTGTTTTTATGTATGTGCACATATTTTTGTTAAAAGATTTTTTTTTTGTACACTCACTACTACCAGGATGTTTAACAATTTGTAACATCGAGATGTGCGCATCTAACACTCCGTGAGGTCTACGCGTGTACATATCATTAGGGTGAAGAGCGGAATCGATTTACTTGTGATCAGCGGTACATTTTTTCGGGACACAATTATGAAGACGGCATTTACATTAACTTTAACACTATTTTGACTCAATTTACTATTGTCCGACTAAGCTCGATAATCAGGTAAATCACGAGACTGTCTCTTATTAGTTCTCTCTATATAGTTATTATAGCATTTTTTTTTTTTTTTCTATTTTTCGTTTCGCTAAATGAACATGTATTTGTTATTCGTTGCGGACACATCAGCAACACCGCAGAACAAACAAATATCGTAAATTTGAACACAGTATATATATATTTATCAATATCATATGTGTAATATATCATAAATTTATACGCGACATATACATAAAATATGTTCATATAAACATCGATATCACATAATTATTTCAAAATTTATATATGATATATACATAGATCGATTCCATATAAAATATTGTTAATTCATATATTAATCAATCAAAATATTCGGTAGGCGCACATAGCGAAACCACATCAAATATCGTTTTTGCATATCTACATATACGATGACGAGGATGTATTTGTCTACCATATGTCACAAAAAGTATCGTAATAGTATATGTACATATATCAATATCATATGCCATATCGTAAACAAATATATGGCGTATTGCATAAAATCGCGTAAATTCAAATATCACAAAAAAAATATATCGACATCGTATATATATATATATCTAATATGTCAGATAATAGGTGATTGAGAGATTCGTTAAGAGCTGAATATAATCTTTTTCTTGGGTTATTTCATTATTATCTTTCAACTCATGATTTGTTTTAAATTGACTTTGTTTAACACTCTTGCGCGAATGAACAGCCACTTGTACATATATGCGGATGTATATGATAAATATGCATATAATGTACTCACGCATTTAAACAGCAAAATTTTAAATGCATCTATGAAATTTGTGTAAATGTAAATGTAAATATAACATACACATGCACTCAACAATACTAAACTAAAATTAAATAATCTTTGCCCCAACGATAATTCCTTATGTTATCTGATTAAAATTTTTTGTTTGCTTATTCGTTTGTTTGTAATAGTAATAGTAGTAGTAGTAGTAGTAGTAGTAGTAGCAGCAGTTGTCTGTCTGTCTGTCTGTCTGTCTGTCTGTCTGTTTACACTCAAAAAGTTATATACACGTACACGTATACATATGTACATGTTCACATGCCTACATCAAATCTGTGGGGGCATTGATCTGTCATGTAAAATTGAATTCCCTTTAATTTCACTTCACTTTGCTTCAACTAAGGCAAAGTGTGTGCTGTAGCTTCCACACTTCGTTTTCTTTTCGCATTCGACAAACAAAACAATTTAATTTTGTCGTTTGTTTTTCCTCTTTTCAAGTTTATATTTTTTTTTTATATTCATTTCATTTTTATGCCTTCTATCGATGGCTGGCGATATATTAATTTTGTTATAGCATTTGTCGTAATCGATAAAACGCTAACTTTACAAAAACTTAACGAGCATTAAAACTTTAATTCAATAAATTTGAAATGATTGCGACGATTAAGTTCGCAAGCGCACGAGTCCTTTGCTTGTGCCGAAGTGATTGAAACTTAACCTGGAAACTGTTTAGTACAATTCCACAGATCGTTTGCTTCCGACTCGATTTTAATATAAATAGAAGATCTTTGTTCAATCCCAAAATCTATTATATATAATTTAGATGAACGATGCCTTCGAATTAGATAAATTAATTAATAAAAATATTTTTGTTTATCTTCTCTCTCTCTCTCTCTCTCTCATATATTCGTACAACAGGTATCCGAGATTCGTGTTAAGTCGGCCATGGATTGTCTAGCTGTTTAAGCTTATAACGTGCGTGACTTTATAAGTGAGACGATAGCAGCAGCAGCAGCAGCAGTAGTAGTAACAATAGGCTTTAACAATAACCATACCATTCGCCTTATAAGCGTAGTTATGAAATTTTCTTCAAACAATCATAAGACCTTCGCTTGGCAGCCAAGCATTTCGAAGCAACAGCAGCTAACACTTATTCACTTGTTTTTGTTTCGTTGTTGTGCAAAGTAAATAAAATTAGTGAAAACTATAGTAACCGCAACAATATCAAAAATAATAACAATAACAATAACATAATATGGCGCACAGGCTTCGTATAACTGATTGGCTCGGTGGGTGTAAGCGTATCATTGACGAATATATTGAATTATAATTATTCACGAGTTCGTATGTGTGTGTTCATAAAACTTTTGCCTTAAAATTGAACCGAAACGGGATTATTTTGTACTATATTTACTTTATTTAGGTTAAATATATTTTTGTTGCCATTGTCCGTCTCCCGGCCCTATTTCTTCCTAGTCACTCGACTGCTCAGTCTTTATTTCGTTGGAGTATGCACTCATTCTTAATCATTTATCATTCTCCCTTATGCGCATAGATGGGCGTCTATGTGTTCGTGTGTCGTTAACGCGTTCGCAGCTCCTTCATATTCAGACTTGGGCTCAATATTGCGGCCAGGATTATTATTCTACAGTTTATTAATGCATTTCAATAGAAAATATTCTCCCTCGGTGTTAATACGTTTTTCTTTAGATTTTATATATTTTTATTTATCTCCCCCTACCCCTGTACTTTTTTCCTTTGTTTTTTTTTTTTTTTTTTTTGTTATTTCATTTCTGCCACTGCCCTTATTCTGTCAGCATTTGTGACCCTTTTTTTTCTTCTTTGCATTGACTTGCTTGCTTGCTTGCTTGCTTGCTTGTTTACATTTTCAGCATTAGGGTGTAATGGAAAAATTTCTCTTCAATTCATACGACTGTGAAGGTTTTGACCTGCTTTAGGTAGATGCATAACAAATTGTGGTAAATATGTTGATAAGTTTTGACGAAAATATATTTCTCTTCTTTATCCTCTTCTTCTTCTTCTTCTTCTTCTTATTTACCTTTTACTTATCAACCATAAATGTATCGATATGAATGTCGCTTGAAGGTACTTAATAATAGTGTAAGAGAACAAGATAAGAAGATCATCGTTTGACTTAAACAAAACGTAATAACAATGACATGGACCTAATTCAATATCGATAATAAATGACAACTTGCAAACAGGTTATCTAAACAGTTCCGGTCTACTGTGCTGTAAAAACTCTTTCTCTCTCTCTCTCTCTCTCTCTCTCGCTCGTTAGCCATTATAACGTTATAATGTTTTTCTTATGATTTGCTGCAAGTAAATGAAAAATTTAAGACGCGATACACGATACAAATGCTTTGCTATTTATATGCGCTTTAAAAAGAATTTCACGAGAGAGATACTCGATGTGTTTGGGCGATAAAATCAATGTTAAGCCGTGAATACTTTCTCATTATGTATCCAAGTATATTCTACGGTTAATCATCGCTACATTGCTCACTAGAAATTCACTTTTTCTTCATACCATGAACGCATTTGTCGATCGACAATTTATCGATTCGACGGTATTCATAAGTAGTTCATGCATATGTTTAGATATAAGCAGTCGCGGACAATGTAGACGTAGCTACCGTAACAGGTTCGAAGAAGAAGCTCGAAGAACAAATGCGCCTGACTTTGTGGCGATAACTCATCTGTCAGAAAATGTGTACGTGTAACGAATACGAATGGAAAGACGGAGAAGTGAAAGAACGCAAAGACTTCAAGACACCTATATATTGCACCCTCTTATTATGCAGCCACTTGAGGTTTAGAGCAACGGAACGAAATCAATTTTTGTGTGTGTAGGGGCAGCCAAAATACTTTGTTCCTTTTAGCAAATAGACCCTTAGCTGGTCTGACCCTTAGCTATTGTCAATTGTGTTCTAAAGTTTATTTGAATCTTATTGAAAAGCTTTGGCCTCTGTGTCTACTTCTCTCTCGGGGCAAGTACTCGCCGGGAAAACAGTTGAATGGCCTTCTTTTTCTTTCTTTTCTAAAATTACTTATGCTTCAATCAAGCCTCAACGATATGTTGTACGTACTCCTTGAAAAAGCAACAACTGATTCAAAAAATTGATCGCAGCTCCTCAAGTGGTATTCAAGTGGTAAGTGGGTGGTGGGGTAGTAAAAATTTGCGCAATTATAGATAACTGGCAATTTTACCGGATGCTAGGGTAAGAAACATGTAATGAACGTTCCATGTTATTGCAAATAGTTGTTTGTTGGTAACGATAGTATGTAAAAAAAGCAAAGTTCACACAACATCGTATCAAACGTAAATTTGCTTTCTGTCCCTCCTGCAAGTAAGTAGAAGTTTTCCTTTACAAAATACTTTTAGTTGTATACGTTAGTTTAGTTGGACTGCAACCACAACGGAACATGTACCACCAACAACAGTAACTCGGGATTGAATTCATTCAATTTATTATTGCTTTAAATGAAGAGACTAAAAGGAAATAATATAGCGAATGATGGATGAATATACAAGCGATTTATACGAGACTCTAAGGAGGATGAATGTCAATCGGTGTCACTTACATTTCACGTCTTATAACAGACAATTAGTTGCACACTCATCGGTATTAATACTAGTTTCTTGAGTCTATGAAGTTTTTTGTGATGTCAGACTTCGGTTTTTAGGAGGAACGCCTTGCAGCACAACAAAGAAACATTCATACAACAAACATGCCCGTGTGTTTTTTATTTATTTATTTTTTTTTTTTTGGGGGAATTTATTGAAAATCATGAAAAATCATTGCGCGAAAGCGTTCAGTTATTAATTATATTTTGTTTTGATATCAAAATTTTCAATTTAAAATAGAGAACAACCGTATGTCGAGATATTTTGACCGTTAATACCGTTCAAGGTCGAAATATTATATACAATGTACCCTATAACATGTTTTTAACGTATAAGAGGAAGCTTATCGACGACTCCTCTTCCTGCTCTTATCCCTATAGCGGAATCGATTCAACAATATCCGGCCATCTCTGCGTCCGATTATCAATTGAAAGCATTGCTTAGAACGACAAATTTAATCTCATCATTTTGGTTTTCCAATGCTTTCCTTCCCAATTTAAAATTAACTAAAGCACACACATACGTACACGCACACATACACAATCCGCAAAAAATAAAAAATAAGAAAATTATTTACTTAAATCTTATTTGATAATAATTTTTAAAATTTGTTCCTACGAGTCGTGGTTATTATTAGGACGAATTATATATATTCTCGGTTGTTATGATGGATGACCGCAATAATGCTGTCATCACCTAAAGCTAGCATTACGCGGACTTATTTGCAAGAGCAACTTTGATTGAAGAAGCAGATTCAAAGGCCTCAAAGAATCACCAAGGCCGTGATGCCGGGATGCAGAAACCATAATCCGGAGGAATGCTTTGCCTTTGACCCGGCGGAAGGAAGTTATTATACGCCCTAGCATGATAAACGAAGAAAATCGAATCCTACGAACTCTTTAATTACAGTGATAGTCTTTTTTACCCTTGTCTGTCGGTCCCGGCGTTGATAGTGATCTAACAATGTCTTTCCGCCTACGTGATCTGCATTGTTCGCATTGCTCGCCTGATCGCAAAAATGAAGATATCTACTTCAAATTTGAGAGAAACATTGGAAATTCGTACACGCAGATCCGTATTGAGAAAGACACAAATGGATGAAAGGACATGTAACGTGCTAAATGAATGGTAATGGGTATACAAGATTCAGTCTCACTCGAATATAATTTTCTTAATTAATTTTATTTTATTTTTTTTTTTTTTTTTTTTTTTTTTAAGAACTTGGCCTGTTCTAAGTTGTAAGCAAGCATTTTACGTGCACTTCAGCGAGATTAAGTTATACCTTAGCGATAGCATCTTCACATGGTGAAGTTTCTGTAAGAAATTTGATAAATGGCTTCGAAACAACAAGCAGGAGAACTTTCTCTCCCTGATATGACTGTGTGTGATTTTTCAAGTTACCTATGTTCCACAAGACGCAACGACCAGCAACACAATGAACAAAAAGGTTTCGCCAGGTTCCTAAATTACATATTTAAATATTTTTATACCCATCACCGAAGAATGAGAGGTATATTCATTTTGTCAAAACGTTTGCAACGTCCAGAACGAAGCATCAGAGACCCCACAAAGTGTATATATTCTTGATAAGCAACAAATTCTAAATCGATTTAACCATGCTCGTCTGTCCGTCTGTTTGTGTGTTGTGAACATTCTCCTGGCCGCAAAACTGAAGCTATCGACTTCAAATTTGATAGAAACTATGAAAGTTCTTGCACGCAAATTCGGACTGAAAATGGACCAAATTGGTGGATGGACACGGTGACTGCACCACCATAAACTGAAACAGCCTATATTTTCTCAAAGGGATAAAAAATTATTTTTTTGCCCATTACTTATAAACACATCATATCAAAATTCATATTCTATAGGCGATGCTTTAGTACTTGTATAAAAATGGGAAAAGATTGACTACGCCTTCTCAGTGTTATTGTGCATCAAATTTTAATTTGTTTTCAACGCCGCAAAAATCAATGTCAAAAGCAAGCTTCAAAAACCCGATAAAGTCTATAAATTCTTGGCCAGTTTCAAATTTGGAATGCACATCTACACATGTCCTTCTATTCGTCTATCTATCTGTCCGTCTGCACAACTGTGTAGTATCCGTAATAAACATTCCCCCGCCAGCGGATTACCCTACAACGGTCACACGCATATACAACAGAAATTTTTATTTTGAATATATAGGAAATCGGCCGCGCTTACTCCTTATTGTAGACAACGAAAATGTATGTCTTTTAGTTTTTTTGGTTTTTTAGGAACACGGTGATGGGTATAAAAGATTCGTCATGACCGAATATAATATTTTTACTTATTACTTTTATGTTTTTTTTTTTTTTTTTTTTACTTTTAAGTCATTTCGACTGTCTAATCCGGATTGCAAGGTTGCTAATAGGCCGATCGCCGAGCCATTTGTGTCCATAAATCTATACAAATTAACTGAGATTTTGGTTCACAGAGAGCTTCAAATGTTAGATTTGACTCTTATAAGTGTGCGAATTCACTTAATTAATGGACCGATAGACAGATAAGCCAAAATTAGTACAATCACTCTTTTTGATTGTGTGCATAAAAATGAATGTTGAACGTTTTTGATATTCTTTGAGTATTTTGAGTGTTTGTTCGCTTTATGTAAAGACAGCAACAATCGATCCCTATTTTATAACGAACGAACGTTCTTAGTTTACTTAGTTTACATAACCAATATAAATGAAATGGGGTGAAATATTTGGCAGATGAAATTATACAATAAAGTGCATCCGATGTCATAGACAACGGTTGCCATTGAAGGCTTGGATGATGAAAACAGGGCGAATGGTTTCCACCACTAATCAGCAAATACGTGTATATCTTCCATTACATGGTAGCAAACTTCCCCCATAAATTTTTCTTGAATTATTTCCAAATTCGTGTACTTATATATGTATGGATGTATGTATGTATGTATGGATGTATGTATGAATAAATATGTGCATGAGATAAGTTATTTATGAAGAGGGTTTCAAATGAAGCAACAACATAAGTGCAAACAAGTTCCCATCTTTTCTGGGTCAATAATCCTTTCATAGAATATAGATTTTTTTCTTTTATTTTTCGATAGACAAAATTGGATAAATTAGTTAAGGTAGCAAAGAAGTAATCTTTCAATTTTAACTGATTGTTAATACGAAACGTTAATGACCCATAAAAGTACATTGTTTTGTTTTGTAGATATGATAATTTTGAACAAATTATTCTTAACGGTTATCTTTTGACCTTCAGTTCACGTGCGTATATATGGATACATGTATAAAAAGAAGCGAATATTATCAAGGCAAACGACAGGTAAAGTTTAGCAACCTTTTTAACAAAATTTTTGGTGTTTTTCACTTAATTCGTTATCACATTTACTCAGGCGAACGACAAGCTTGTTGTTTACAATACGACTACAAAGTTAGATACATCTTTATCATATATGTGCAGTTAGTTATACAATATATAACACAATATATATATATATATATATATATGTACGTACAGCTAATAATAAACTGTTAATTATCATAATAACTGGGCTTTTGATTGATTGCAATAACAATAATAACAACAATAACAATAACAACAACAACAACAACATGAATAATACAATAATTATAAATTTAACTTATGCACGCGGCATCCATTTACTTTATGCAATAAAGTTAGCACAGTGCAGCGCACTTGCTTGGCTAACAGAATTAACTGGTTTTTATTTTTTTTATTTTTTATTTATTTTTTTTTTTTTTAAGTAGTTAGATGAACTAAACTTTAAGCATTAAGACAAACGTTATAACGGGTATAGTAACACTTTGAATAACGCGTTAGGTAGAGAGTTGAAGGAAAGCATACGTTTTTATGGGCGCTTTGATGCGAACAAATACCCCGGCAATTATTGATTAACTTATTAACGACGATAGAAAGCTTATTAAAAGTTTTGAAAGACATGCGTATACGATTGCGAAACACTTGCTGATCTTATCCGGTGTTGTTATTTGATATCATTTGATATCATTTTGTTTTTATTTATTACGATGATGTGTCGATAAGTTCTCGTTCTTTCACAAAACAACATATAATCGACAATATATCCTGCAATTAAGTTTCTCGCTCTCTTGCTCTCCTTCTCCTTCCCCACTTATCTCTAATTATCAACAGGGTATACATGTAGGGGCCGTCGACTGATTCACTAACGATAACCAAGGCAATTGAAACGAAAAACAGCCGCAGCACACCGAAAGTCATGACAACGTAAATTGTCAACGTACTGACGTTTGGCCTCACATGACAGAATTCATTAAGGAAACATTAACGCCGCTAATCTGGCATCTATCCCGCGTTAGTGCTGCTCTCATCAACATTACTTTCAATCGGTATCTTATTATTTTGTGTACGAGTAGTATTTTCGTCCGTCCGTCCGTCCCCCTCCACGCTTTTCTTTATATTTTAATTTATAAAACAAAAGGAATACATCTCAGAGACTATGTGTTATGGATTCACATAAATGAGCCAAAATCCTGCACTGATCGCTTTTAAGAGAGAGAAAACAAATACATTTTTTCCAATATTGTACTTGAAGTTTCCAACTCCGAATGTTGACTGTCTAGTTGCAGTTATGAAATTCGCACATGTTTTTCAAATTCTTATATAGAGGTGAAGTATGCTTTTGGAAAATCATCACATTGATGCCGGGTTAATCATGAGAAATCATAATAATCTGGATAATCTTTGTTGGAATTCAAAAGTTCTTGCTAGAGTTTAAGTGGGATGTGTAACCATTTATCATATAGTGGATCCTTAAGCAGTAAACTTTCACAGACAGCAGCTTGATTAAAAACGATACAAGACTCATTTGATGATGTTTTGAATGATGTATGTAAACTTAACTTTGAATAGCAAAGTCACGGATTCTTAAAGCGAAAAGACCGTATTAAACCTTTTAACATTATAGCGGCTTTACTCGCTTTATTAACCTTATTGGTATGTTTTATATGTGATGAGTTAGTTATTCGGGAACTTTCTATTTAATAAATGACTTTTTTGTATGTGTGTGTGTGTGTGTGTGTGTGTGTATAAAAGATGACCGAAAATATTTGGCGCGAAATGTGTACTCATCAAGTTTTATTGTTTTCTTTTTTCCAGTTTTACTTCATTTCTCTATTTCTTTTTCACATCTACATGTGAGTTAGCAGCATGATGAGAGAAGAGAGAAAATATCGCTACATCCTTTTTATAAGACTAAGGCTAAGTAAACGTTTGAGTGGGAACATAGAAAACAACAGCCGCAAGCTCTTTGTATACGAAAGAGAGTGTATAGCATTATGCGATGATTTTTCTTTTTAAAGCATCGATGATGCTTGTGTGATGACTCCCGTTCATGATCTTTTATCGTTCGCAGGAAATCTATTTTTATATCATTATCATCTCGAGATGCTTACATTTTGCTCTTCCATATTACGAGACTACTCACTCGATAGTGTTATCATGAATTAACTTAATTGATTTCTTAACTAAAACTATCATAGCATGTTGTCACTTTACTCAGCTCTTTGAGCTTTCAACAACATAATGATAGCAATTTTCTAAACTGATAGCAATAATTGTTAATAATTTTCGAATTAAGCATCGCAGTATGATAACGTGGGATGGCCACGTGCCAAACTATCAATTTCCAAGCATGAGTTTAAACTGAAAATTCACTCCGATTCCAGGTAACCTGCAAGCGCTATTTGTCAGATAACCTAATACATTATTATTATAATTGCATACAAAGATGTCTGCGTATATGAATAGAAAGCGAACATCTTGATGATCGGTTTCATATATCAATAGTCACTGTTTATTATGTCCTACCATCTCAAAGTCAAATTACATACACACAAATGTGTATGTGTATATATAATATATTTACTTATAATTTTGTCGCAGCGTTTAATGCAATTACATGTAGTTTTGCTGTTAAACATAATTAAATGAAACGAAATCAAAGGCAAGCACACAGAAAAAATTCAAATCGAATACATTAAAGTGACGGCGAAATGCGATAAAAAAAGCAACAACTACAATAATATTTCAAATTGAAGAAAAAAGCAGCAAGAAAAGAAAACAGAAGAGGAACAACAACCTTTTTCTATAGAATCCATTTCGTTTGTGTGTGTGTGTGTGTGTGTGTGTGTGTGTGTGTGTGTGTGTGTGTGTGTGTGTGTGTGTGTATGTGGATTTTGGTTTATTAACCAAATACAAAAGATTCGCTCGCTCAAGATTCGCTACGAGCTCTGCATTTCTTCAAAAAAAGCAACACAGCAAACAAAAAAAAAAAACAGATGAAAACAATAAAGTAACCAGCAGTCAAAGAAAGAAGTTAGAGAGTAAAAGAAAATAAAAGAAAACATATTTATTTTTATTATTTTTTTTTTTTTTTTCAAGCATATAAGCAAGCTGTTTATGTATACATATAATGTATATACGTATATTCACATTCAACATACACTTATATAAAAATGTGCTTAGTTGACTTGCATGTTAAAATGCTTACGGTAATAAAAATAAAATAACAGCAAACAACTTTGAAGAACATTAACACACGCACTCAGTATCTAGAGTTTATCTACACACATAGATAAAGTTTACTCTATCGAACAACGCATACCCCATACTATGCTAAGAAAAGCAAGTTGTTGTGTTGAGAATCTTAAAAGGTAAGAGACCGTGAGAAAAACACGCACACTGCTATAAACGAAAAGTAAATAAACAAAATTGCAAGAGAAACCCCAAACATCTTCCTGAGCGAATGAACTCTCTTGATGGAAAATTTAAAATATACGATTATCTCTCTCTCTTGTGCAAATGCCATGCATTGTGTAAACAATGCTCTGATTTGTTTATTTTTTAAGCAGCTCTTAAGAGATTGCTATTCTAATCGCTTATGAGAAGAGTAACAGTAACAGTTGCTGTTGTTTTTCTCAAGGGAGGGACTACATATTGTAAATATATATAAATTTATATATATATATATATATATATATATATATATATATATTCAGTTGTTTGTAATAGATATTTTCGCTTTTCTTTCTCTAAAAAATCCATTAATAACGTCAACTAGAGAAGAGAAGAAGATGCGATTATATATGTACGCAGTTTTACCTCATACATATACATATATATATATATATATATATATATATATATATATATGTGGTCTGCCTGTCTACTTGTAATTTTAATTACTGCTATTTACTTCATTTCGCTACCGTGTTTCCTCGATTCCTTGGGCCTATTAGCGAAAACTTGATAATTTGTTGATGTGTGTGCGCCTACTTTAGTCAACGATTGGAGAGAAGCACACCTTTCCTCAATCACAACGGTAGTGAGTGATTAACAATTATGTTCGACTATTAAGGGGAAACCGATGGTGGGGCAAGGCAGATTAAGAAAAAAGCAAAAGGCGCAAACAATTACAAATCATCATCAATCCTATAAAAAGTTATGATTTGTTTACACTTTCTCCGCAATTTTTCTTAGTCCATCAAAAACAGGTAAACTGTTATCACAGGAATTTCCACAAAATAAAAATAGCTAACTCATTCACCTAAACTTTCCATCCTCTTAATAGCTTTAATAGCATTTATTAATATTCCATTTGAAAGCGTTTGAGGCAAATTATGTCAAAGTTGAAAATTAAAAAAAAAAAAAAAAAAAATTACTAATTAATTTACAAAAGAAAAACGTCTTTCACGGTAATTCAAATATTAGACGAATTTTTTTTCAATATTTTCAAGATATCTTTCCATTTTGTTTTTCTACTTCCTTGCACCTGTTGGTCTCATATCACTTTGTTACTTCACAATTTTATCTTGTCCGCACTATGTTATCCGCGGATTAATCAATCAGCTCTTAATGCTTGCTAGATAGACGTCAAATCGACCTCTATATGCATATCGAAATATCATTTGGTCTATAACTGATAGAGAGATGTTCTGTTCAGTAGATGAGAACATTTTAGTTAACAGTAAGTCTGATTTGTGGAAGACTTGAATAAGTTCGGAAATTAAATAAACGCTTTCTACTGTACAATTCTATTCTTCTCTGATTATTCGAAAGAAGGCAGTGCTTAATAGCAGTAGTAAGAAGCAAAGACTTTCTTTCATTAGGAACTTGATTACAGGGCAAGATAATCATTAGAAGTTTTCCAACACTCGCATAAAATCTGGTTAGTTGTTGTATACCATTTCCTGTATATTTCTACTAATTTTTGGACCCAATTAACGATCTTCTTTATGAAGCTCAATATTTTTTTACCCATCACCGAAGGATGATTAAAACGTTTGCAACGCGCAGAAGGAGGCTTGAGAGACGCAACAACGTGCATGTACTCTTCATTAGCATCACATTTTAAAGCGAAACATGTCCGTCCGTCCGTCTGTGTAATGTATGTTTTAAACATTCTCTTGACCGCAAAAATGAAGCCATCGACTTCAAATTTGGCAGAAAAATTGGAAGTTCATGCACGCAGATAGGTGTTGAAAATGCCCCAAATCGGTCGGAGGACATGCGTACCTAAACTAAGAACAGCTTTACTTATTAAAACGAATACAAATTTGGTTTTTTGCTCACTACTCATAAACTATAAAAAATTAGCCACACCTACCAAAGTTTAAATTTGCTTTTTCAATACTTGCAAAAAGTGCAGAAACACTCTTCAAAAACCTCGCCTAAAGTATATGAATTCTTGACCAGTTACAAGTTTGAAATGCACTTAAGCATGTTTGTCTGTCCGGGTATCCGCCTGCTCAACTGTATGGTAAACATTTTCCTATTAGAGAAAATGAAGAAATTGCCTACAAATTTGCAAAGTGACCTGAACTTTTCAAAGGGCACGGCTACAACGCTTACGCGTCCATGCGACAAAAGTTTTTATTTTGAAAATAAAAAAATCAGCCTCACCCATTTCATATTGTAAAAGATGAAAATTTAGTCCTTTTGCATTTTTTATTACTTGAGAAGAACAAATAAAAGGAACGGCTGGATAAAAACAGCCTGGTCAATAGTCAATAATTTATTCGAATTAACAATTAGCAGAATATGTATTAGCGAAAAGCAATTAATTTAATTTCTAGTTGAGAGCGCGAGAGAAACCTTTAGTTGAAGTTTACACATCAGAAACGCGCCTTTCATAAGTAGAAACATATGTTGACCTAAGCACATATGTAAAAAGAAATGAAAGCTCTTGATAACTCATATTCAATAGGAACGTGTTATAATACTGAACAAGTAAGTCTTTTTAATGCTCTTATATGGCGCTGAAAGGATCTGAATGT
>CCAG010010094.1:0-35978 GCA_001077435.1 Glossina morsitans morsitans
CATAAAATATTGGCTCTAATGGCGGAATATCAATATTATTTTTGGAAACTGCCGAACCTTGAGCTACACCTGCCAAGGTTTCTCGTCATTTTGATCATTTGTTTAGTAGTTGCGAGTCATTGCAGCGCCGCGAGTACACTTAGTATTAAAACAATGCAGTAATCCAGTGAAGAATTGCAGCACTGTTCTTCTTCTTCAACGAAAATAACAATTAGTCGGTCGTTTGCCGATTTTACACAACATTGCGTGGATAACGCTGTGCACAACCAGAAGAAATGTTTACATCACAGCAAATAAAAAGACTTTGATAGGACAGGGCTGATCCTTAAATACCTTATATCCCTTTGCTTAATGCAGTTATTCATAGAACGACTTTTCAAAATCAGGCGTTATACGAGCAATGGTCGAATATGTAGTCCGATCCAAACCATTTCCAATACCGTTTGCCGCTGGGTCGAAACCTGACGATGTATCATATTTCATGAAAATATTTCCAAAATTGCGACTTGTAGACATAACAACGGACAGACGGACAGACAAGCTGTAATCGATTGTTATAATGAAAGGGTGATCTCGACTTCTTTTGGGTGTTGCTTACATCCACACACGCTAATAAACCCATTGCGCCGCAGGTAGTGAGTAGAAAGAAAATCCCGAAAATTATTTTCGATAATTGAAAAGTGAAGTTCCTAGAGATAGCTGGCACCTTAAAGATATCAAAAAGCAATGTATTCACTATTTTTTTATTAAATTTCGGATATAAAAAACTATTGTTCAAATGTTTACTACAGTGGAGCAAAAAAATTAAAAGGACGCTCATAGCAAAATTGCATGAATTGAGTTTTCGATTTGCTACTACGCTTGACATATTCTTCAGACCCGGGCCCAACCATTATTACCTTTTTGCAAATCTCAAAAGGATGTCCCAGGCAAAAGAAAATTTGAATGACGTCATGGTGACAAGCGTTTACTGAAAAATGTAATGAAATATTAGAGAACAGCTCGACTGATCGTATCGTAATCGATGCAAAGCTATGTTGTATAAGTCGAATTTTCCAAAAACAATGTTTTTATTACTAAGCCTCGGGATACGATTACCATTCCCTTTCGGCTTCCCAATATTAGTTAGCTCAACAGCTATATTATTAACAACAATTTTTTTCTCAGTACAAAGCATACGAACAACGGAGGCTCCATCTACGTCAGTATAAGTTACCGTCTTTGTAAGATTTCATTTATGAAATCGCAAATTTTTCAGACAAAAATCTTTTAACTCTTTCGTTATACTTTAATTTTTTTGGTTCTCGTTGTTTAAGAAACAAAAAAGAAAAGGAAAAAGACCGTTTATACGGATTAAGAAAAACTGCTTAACCCGATCGCAAAAGCAACAAAAGTAACAGAGTGTAATGAGTTTATTAAGCTAATATTTCTTGCATATTTTTTTTTATTTTTTATTTTTTTTTTTTGCTTTTTAATACAAAAATCTTCATAAGCATTTCTTTCAGTGTAAAATTCATTAACATAATAGTAAAACATTTTACCACTACATTAATATCAGCAATATTTAGAGTTAAGTTTAAGTACTTTGCCAGCAACATTAAGTGCAAGTATATGCTCTGAAGTAGTTAATATAAGTATTTAGTGTACACGTGTGTATGCGTGTGTAAGCGCAGTTTTGCAATCCACAAAACGAGTGAGCAGATCGACAACATTTTCCCCGCACTTTAATTAATCCTTTATACCCTGTAACTAAGTAAACGAAATATATATATATATACATACATATATATATATATATATATAAAGAAACTAAGATACAAACGTAAACATAACAACAACATCAGCACATTTGCACATAAATACACTTTAGAGGCTGACTTACCCTTTCTTACCCGTCTTACTCTGAGCATATACTCAAATGGATTAAGCAACTTTTATATATGTACATGTACTCAACATTCACATAGAAACAAATACATACGCACAAACACACAATAATCCAGCCAAGCCAAGCAAGCAACCCAGTCAGCCAACAGATACTTTCGTATAAACAGGGTACTAATTAATTGCTCGACTTTTACTACAGATTTTGCCAAATGTTTCAAGAGTTTTTTTTATTGCTGTGTCTTTTCCCTCATGCCACACTTCTTTCGCAGCACCATCACGGTTGGTTGTTACTACCAATGTTATCAACGTTAATATCAGTTGTTGGGTTGCTTTTGCTCTTATTAACGTTGCTGTTGTTGTTATTGTTGTTATTGTTGTTGTTGTTGTTGTTCTTGTCCTCATTTTACAAATTAAATTGTATTTTATTTCATTTACAGCCTTCTTCTTCTTCTCTGCTTCTCTTTGATTCCTATTCTCCTTACAATGTTGTTGCTTGCTCCGTGTACACATATATAGAAATAGAAAGAGACAAAGACGGAGAAAGACACAGAGTGAGAGAGAAAGAGAGGGTGATATCAATAAAGTGAAAAGGGGATAGTCGGCAGGCGTAAAGCACAAAAGAATTATCTGTGCCTTGTATGTATGTATGTTTGAATGTTGTGTGTGTGTTTTTTTTATAAGTATGTATAGAAAATTACTTTCATTACATTTAAAAAGTCATTAAAATTTGTTTTTTCCCCTTTTGCCTTTTCTTCGTCTTCTCGCACGCTTCGTTATTCTATTTTTATTTCAACAACAATTTTATTTCTCAGTTCAGTTCAGTATTCCGTAGCAATTTCAGAACAATTTTAATTTTAATGTCAGTAGAAATTTTATATGCGCTGGGCTGGTTAGTTACGCTTCATTCAGAGCGCATTACCTTCTTCCCTCGTCCAAGTTAACGTGGTCGGTCGGTCGGTCGGTCTCCTTCTTTCGCTCTCACTCTCTATCCCTTTCTCTGTGTTTCTCTCTGTCTATCTGTTTATCTTTGTGACTGTTTGACTGGTCGTTAAGTTTATTGCTGGCTACTGTTTAAGTGGTTCTGTATATTTGAATGACGGAGATGAGTTATTCGATGTGTTAATGTGTAAGCGTGATTTTCTTCTTCCTAAAACCTTAGCCGTCGTATTCGAGCTTGTGCTTCTTCTATATTATACTTTTTTCTTTTCGTGGTATAAATGGTTTTAATGGTTCATCACAACGGACTTCAATTTAACGTTTGTTCGTTAAATGTTTTATGTCCTCTTTATTATACTTAAAAACGTACACATTTACAAAACCGACCATTATTATCCTTAGGAAAATTTCTTCACCCGTTATGTCTCGTTTGTTATTTGTATAGCAGTAGCAGCAGCAGTGGCCGTAGTAGTAGTAGTAGTAGTAGTAGTTATCATTATTATATAATAAACATCATTAGTGTATTTGTTACGATACTTTGTTGCATTTGTTCCCTTCTTTTTTTTTTCTTTTTCTTTTTTTTTCTATTTCTTTTCATTTCTTTCGTTCGGTAATCATGATAATGAAGTATTGTTAGGTGAAATTTATATACAAATGAATTAATTTGTGTTTACTGTGTTTTATTATCTCCGTTTCTTTTTCTCTCTCTCTCTCTCTCTCTCTGTCCGCCCCCCTCTTCCTCACTAATTTCATGGGGAATTTCAAGAGTAAGGGAAGTTCATTAAAATTATCATTACGCCGGTTAAGCACAGATAATATTCATTTGCAAATTCAATAAAAGAAAAAAAACTTGAAGAACTTTTTATGTGTTGTGTAGGCTATGGAACGAACGCAAGCAAAAAAAAAAAAGAAATTCTTGCCAACATTTTCTTTACAAGTAATGGCAATAAACTTTACAAATAAGCTAAAAGAATGGCTACTAACGTCGAATTAATTAAGACCTGTTTAAAAAAATTTCTTCATCTGATAAATAAATAATGTCAAGCGAAACCTAAAAAAAAAAAAAAAATTCCCTTACATTGTACGGGAATTTGAAAATGTTTTCTTTATCATAATTATTTATATAAAAAAGAAAAAAAAAATTTCAAAAATATTTTTACAAAAAATTCCTATAATAGAGAGAAAGAACACGAAAATTTTTTAAAGAAGAAAATATTTCGCCTTAATTGATATCGACTAGTGTTGGCCATGGACGCTATTTAGTTGAAAGAACGTCATGAACGTCATGCAACTAAATAGTTGCAAGCAACGAAACGAAGACCCATTCATTCAATATGTCGGTACAACCGCTTCCTACAACATACCTATTATAAAACATATTTTGTTACATTGTAACAAATTTTATGAACTCGTCGCTCAGGGAATGTCCCCTAAGCATTTAAGCACGGTTTAGGTTAGGATAGATTATAGGTAAAGGGGAAAAGAAGCAAGGAGTGTTGTAGCTGTACGCTCGATTTCAAAGCTTAACTATCAAGAACGTCGGTGAAGGCATAACACGTACCGATCTGAGACACACCCACTATGTTACCGCCAACTACCTACTTCTTTCTCTTTACTTATCATCGTATTATGTGAATAAGGATTGTATATTAAAACAAAAAAACAAAGAATATCGGGAAATATATCTCAGATGAAGTTTTCCAAGAGCAGGCAGTTTTTGTGATAATTGTGGGCGGATTTAGCTGATGTTTCCCTTTACTGGTAAAAATTTTAAGGTCTCAAGTCTATTAATTAGACTTTGCATGATTTTGTGCTCACAACTTAGGAAAAAAGATTCTTTCCAATTCTCTTAGACTTGTGGGTGCGACCATAGATCGGTGTAAGGTGCGATCGGTGCGAACTCAACTGGGTGATGCTGAGAAGGAAAAATTTGGGAGCAAGTTTGTTTTTCTAGATAAATTTTGCAAGGTAGTGATGGCGATTGGAATGAACATTTTGGACAGACAGACAGACAGACTGAGCCTATTACCATATTCACGCTTAGCAAGAATATATCATGAACTTTTTTGCACGGTGTGCTGTTCATATTTTTCAACGGTTTGAATCATTTATAGAATCTAACAAGCACCCTGTACTGCGTTTGAAAATAATTGCATTCTGAAAAAAGAAAAATTTTCTTTATATAGGAAAGTGAAGTTTTTTGTATTTAAAAAAAAAAAAAATTAATTTGCAATAAAGTTTGTTAAGGCGCTTCTTCTTTCTTCTTTGACAATTTAGACCGTACGCATATGGCTTTTATTCCTATTACTTTTTTTATGGATCTTCTGCGAAAATAACTAAAGTATCTGTAGCATTGACCTCTAAGCGAATGAGCGGCTGTGTAAAGTTTTCATTCATTGGCCTATGGTAGAGAGATACATCGCCCAGTTCAAACAATACAATACGCTATAACTCACTTCTACAGGGCCCGCCCTGTAATTTCAACATTACAAACCTGCTTTTTTTAAGCATTGACGGCTAGAATATCCTTTCTAACAGGACTTTACAAGCCTTGTTTATGGGATGAGCAAGAACAGAGCATCTGGTGATGACATAGAATCATTCTTACCGTTCCGAGATGAAGTTTCTGTCAACGGCTTAGTCAGCAAGTGAAACTGCCACTCTGAATAAATCGATAGATGCGATATAAGCAACCGATCTGAGCTAATATGCTGGTTATGGGGTTTGATATACGCCTTAGGAAACAATGGGAACAAGAACTCAATAGTAGTTTTTTAATGTGTAAGGGGAAGATATCCCAATACATGCAAAATGTCATCAATACATGCAAAAATGGCTACAGATTGAGAATTTGGTTTTGGAAGGCTTCGATTAGATCGCCACCATAGCTTAACTGTTGATGAAATGAATGTCATATCAATTCACGCAAGTGTTAATGAGTGGTTTTCTACTTATATTTAAAAAAGTCAGTTTTTTTCAAGAGGCTTTGTCTCCTGAATCAATTGGGGAATCAGAATGATTGCCACCGGACTTTTTTTTGGGTACCTAGAACAGGGAGTATTCTAACGAAGCCACATCACATAAATAGGACCGTTTCGTGAAGACGCATTATCAGAAAGTGAAGACCAAAAATTTTCGGCAAATAACTTTACTTAAGCGATACCCAATGTTCAAGCACAATATTCCTTCGGAATAGTAGTTTGGAAAGAATTCCTAATGTTTCGCAGAACATTTTACTGCTCTTAATACTTTTTGATCACATCATCACAGCATTTTGCGCTACTCCATGAATAGGAAAATGATTCCCATGAACTAAAGTAAACGCATCGCGTCACTTCGTTACTTGTTCACAATTAATTAGAGAGAATTGAAAGCTTGCTTTAGTTACTTCTAAGCACATAAATGTTTAATTATAGATGCGATATATAATTTTTCGTTAATTAAATTTTAAAATATTTCCCAAAACAATTCTAATAAGTTTTGTTATTATAATTAGGAGATTTTCTCCCCAAAAATTCTGTTTAGAATGGAATTCGATGGTTACAAGAGCGATGACGGCGGTATGTATAATGCAATGTCATGTCAATCGGAATGATTGAAACGCGATTTGAGAAGCAAACCAAAAGATGTTAATGGAAGATAATAGTCTTGTTGACGTGTTCGCGTCTCTGCGTAGTAGTTATTTTGTTCATTTAATGTTTTAATGCGATTTCAATTGTTATTTTAGGCTACTGTGTGTGTGTGTGTGTGTGTGTGTGTGGTAGACATACCCTGAACCAGTCATACAATAATTATAATATTTATACAATTATACAATGTCTGAGTTTTTGTGTGTGTGTGTGTGTGTGTGTTTCTATGCGAGGAGACATGGAAATATATGCATATCTAAATATATGCGTATATGTGTTGCGGAGATAATGAATGCGTGCATGCATGATGATGAGGTTCCTCATCTGTTCTTTCTCAACCCCTTTCATCGTTGCCGTCTCTTTCACTTCTCGTTATAAGATGTTAATATAATGTTGTTGACATTTTGTTCAGTACAACATGTTTAATTAATGTTTTGTATGTTTGTATGATACTGCCATTAGCAATATAAACTCTATGTGTTACAATACATTTTCAGTATATAAGTCTATAGATATATATATATATATATATATGTATGGATGTATGAATGTATGTATATATGTTTCTATATAAGTGTATGCATATGCGAGTGAGTATTATAGCAACGGCAACAACAAGAACTAAAACAACAACATAAAATGCGGTTAAATAACTGGTAGTAGTCAACTATAATTTTCATTAAGCTTTGTTGTTAATGCTCACTTGTCTTTAATACGGGACAACAAGATTTTAAAGTGCTGCATGCTTGTGTATGCCAGTCAGTTTAGCTAGTAAGGGTGATGATGATGATGATGATGTTAGTTAAGTGCCAGTGCAAGAATATAACTGTGTTTGTTTCTAGATATGCGTTCAGCTATATAATCATTACATAACGTACTACGGGCTATGGCCATTGTATTCGTATTGTATTGTTTTAAACTAAAACGAACACCTTTTGCAGTGAAATTAACACGCAATACGAAATCACGAAACAGCAATCATATGCTTTTCATAATAAACGGCATATCCAACAACCATTGCCTTTGATTTCCAAATGCTGCTATAATACTAACTACTAACTACTACGATATTATTAAATGATGATAAAGACAATGATGTTAATGACACGCGTTTAAGTACCCCATTCAGTTGGCGACATGGGATTTTTCCAAATACATGTATTGTGTACTGTCTAGTACAAATAGCACTTAAGGTCAAATAATTAAATGAATATTTTCTTATAAAGATTTCAAAGGAAAATCTTTTTCTTGTTTCAAAAATTGCAAAAGTCTTTGAAAAGACAGGAATCGGTTAAGGGTTAATTGCGTTAATGACATCCGTTTCATTACTTAGTATGGTTGTGGTAGTCAGCGTAAGACAGCGCGTTACAAAAGTAAATAATCATTCGTAATAATTAAGTTTTTAAGCTAAAGGGGGAAAAGAAATATTTGTGCTGATCACATGCACTGTTTTTCGCCTTTTTCAGGCTTGGCTCAGGCATTGATTGCGCTGAGAAAGCATTCAAAGCATTAATCATTAATTCCGCAACGGTTTATAGACGAGATAACTTACTAAACTGAAGACAAATGGTGAGTTACTTATCAAAATTTATGCTACAGTGCCTGCCAGAAGGAAAAAAATCTTCCCTCACTCTCTCTCTTAATGCTAAGGTGAAGTGAATTTCATTTAGCATAGAAAGTAGAAACTTTTCTCTGGAAGCAAAATTTGACTTTTAAGCACATTTTAGTACATTTTTTCTTTTAGAGACGAAGATGTGAATTTTTCGAAGAGTCTTGGTTGAGAGTATTTTCTTCTAGTCATCTCCCCATGTCTTGGAATTCAAATTTCACGTTTATCTATAGACATTTTCTTCTCATGCGTTCACATTTAAGTGGAATGTACACGAATGTGCCAACTATTAGTCGTCTCTTCGCCCTCTACTATCCATAAAATATTTTGATTAAAGCCAATACGAATATAGCAGTGCCTCCTCTGCGAATATAGTCTGCCTCTCATAATTTCGAAGCTCGAATATGAAAAGAAAAAAAAGGTGAAAAGGTCTCGTGACCTCTCCACCCTTCTCAAGGCTTTGGTTGCCGATAGTTCAGAGAACCGAGCGCCAGTTACTTCTAACGAGAAAGTTAATCTGCTAAAATTAAAATTTGGCTACTTTGGATTTTGTATTTTATTCAGAATAAGCGCACAATGTAGTGTCCTTGCATTGACGGAACATTTTAGTTGGCATGGTTCAGCTTCGTACACTTTAATTTATTTTTTCGCAAATAGTATGAATACATAGAACAATACTGGTAATAAGGACAAGAACATGAATATAGGGTTGCCATGTGTGCAATATCCTCTTGATATGTAACATCGCCAGGATACCATACGCTGTGAACATAAAGTCACATTTTTCTACACTTGAATGTACAGTCATCATTGGGAATGTAAGACGACAGTGTGTCGAGTTAAAAAAATTTTATGTATGTAATTTTAATATTAAAAGTAATAAAAGGCTTATGGCAAAGGCGAGTCTATCCGTCTTGTTTGTTTGTGTTCAACCCAGTGGCCATTTCTTTTACGATATTTCGATGGGATTTCGTACATCGACATGTCTCGACCCAGGGATAAATGCTATTGGAAATGGTTCAGATCGGACCACTTCTCTAAGCACTTCCCATATAACCCTTTATAATGAAAAGTCGTTGTAGGAATAACTGCACTAAGCGAAGTGATGTAGGGTATCTAACGGTGCTACACTACTACAGTGCTTTTACTTATTTTAATGCTATTGAAGATAGAGAGAAAAGTACACTAGAGCTTTAACTCCAGAGCTAACATCCAGAAGTAAGCACCAGAAGACCTACGAATGTTTATATGGTTAGCGTTGTTCAAAGTATCATTGCTTTTTGTCGCCATAAAAAATTGTTGTTATATCCCGTAGCAAAATATTGCGGCATAACAGATAGATATATATATATATATATATATGTATATATGTATGTACTAAACAATACAGATTGTTCCATGGTTCAAGTTGTTTCCGATATTGAGTGAAAACAATCATTGTGTGTGTGCTCAGTCAGTCAGTCAGATTTACAGTCAAAAAAATTCAAAATTAAAATTTGACAGTCCGCCTATACACTCTCGATGAAGTCGTACAAATTATGATGGGCGTTTTCGCCCTCCCAATATGTTCGCTAGGAAACCAAGTTGACAACGATCATTGTTGTTGCAAACATTTCAAAATATTTAAACAAAAAAACTAACGATCAATAATTTTCTATAAATATTTACCTACCGGACGGTTAAACTTTCGATTACCTATTGATCGAGAACTTAAATCGACAGCTAATGGAAATTTCGCAATTCCTCTTCTGTATATTTCGCTAAAGAAGAATTTTTGTATTCAAGTTACGCTGCTTTAAGTTTATTTCTTATTTATTTCCTTTTCTCTGCCAATGTGTTATTATCTTTTGCTTGTTTTATCCTCATTTGTAAAAGAAATGAAACAATTAATGGAAATGATAAATTGATATGTTGAGCATTTGCTCGTTACCTCGCTTCCTTTCTTTAACGGCTCGATATATGACACGTGTGTGTGCGCGTACCTGCGCGATGCAACTTTGTACGTGTATATATGTATACGATGTGTATATGTTTACGATGATGTATGTGTAAATATATTTTCATTTTATTTGATTAAATACTGACATTAAGACGTAATTAAAATATCAGCATAAAACCTTTCCATATAAATGTCTGACGAGTTAAAATGTTTGCTTTTCTTCTCTTTGGCTTTCCAGTTTTATCGATAAGACAATATAATACGTGCAGCAAGTATATGCCTATAAACGTATATATATATATATATATATATATATATTTATCTGTACATATATATCCTTTTAATAATTTAAATCTGTTTTTCGTTTCATTTCGTTTCGCTTCCCTTACTTGAATTTCAGGTTTTACGTTAAGTGCTACGTTCGTATTGATAAGTTTTCTTCTGCCTTTTTTTTTTTTTTGCTTCTTTTTTATTTTTTTTTTTTTTATTTCAATGTATTTTAAAACGAGTTCCTTAAAGTCAAGCATAAAATGTATGTTTGTATAGCACCGTAAAGTTATGAAAGTTATTTAACATAAAAACATAAAACAAAAAGAAACTGGAGAAAAAAAGCAAAAAAAAACCAAAAAAAAAAAAATCAATATCTTTATTATCATCATCATCCGATGCTATAGCTGGGAGTCGGATATAATTTTGTCGCTTGTTTTAAACTTCCGCTTTTCCAATTAACGAGCCGTTAATGAGCTATTTTTCTTTTTCAACATACATATGTGCATACACACACACACACACACACACACACGCATATACACATTATCTCAGACTCTTCCACTTATGCAATATCAACTCATAATCCCATTAATGTTAATAATTACCATTTAAAGTGAAGTGAAATTTATTTCTTGTGTATTTTTATTATAAATGACTTCTCGGAAATCGTTTAATAACAAGATATAAATTTTCGAGCAACAACAATAACAAGAATACTCGGAAACCTACAGCATGTGAGATAAAAAGAAGAAGTGCAAATATATATATATATTAATACATATATATATAGTTTTAAACGAATTTTAGTTACCCTTCGCCAAGGTTAAAATTGTTATGAGTGAAATTCGCCTCGTTAGCTATAAGATATTTTCATAGAACAATCGTTAATATATCCTTTTTTTTGCAAACTTTATTTGATTTGATTTGCAAACCTTATACATATATATATATATATATATATACATATATATACATAGTATAATCCATCCTAGGCTATTTTTGCGTTTACAAACAAATATATGCATGTGTATACCATGCGTCCATATCTAGGATTATATAACAACTCACTCAGTAAATTCGTAGGATGACATATAGTGATCGTCATTATTGAAGAATTCATATAATTTTTAGATAGTACCTAGGAATGGAATTGAATTCCTCCTACTATCTATCTATTGAGTGATATGTTTTATCATAAATGTATATAATATCTACGTTTATATATTACCCTACGAACTTATTGAGTGACACCTGATGTCATATATATATAAAATCTAGAATATTGTCCATCCTAACTGAACATTAAAAAAAAAAAAATGTATATATACATACATATATATATTTATATATATATATATATATACCTGTATATATGTGTGCAGTTTTTAATTCATACGTTATTGCAAATTATATTGCATGGATTCCCTATGTATATATATACACAGTTACATACAAATTCTGTATATTTATGTCGAAAACTAAATCAGAAATACATGTTTTTGTTCATAACTTTTTACGTCTGTTACACTCAAATCGCCTTATCGCCGAACGTCGTCGACGGAGTTTTCAGTACGTGAATGACACATTTTGTGCCCAATTCAATGATCGATTCTCATGAAATGAAATAATAATGCAGGTTGTTTGAAAAGTTTGCTTCGTGTATATGATGGCCATAGTTAGCTATAATAGTTGTAGGGGATTATGTATGTGCGTGTATGTATTGATAAGTGCTCGCCATTATATCAAACATTTCGGACATGCAGTTGTTGTTTGACAAGCTTTTGCGTGAATCAATGTGAATGCTTTTGTGAAAATCGTCGTTAAATGTCGTTAAGTATTTGCCAATATTTCTGCACAAATTGAAGATGAGTCGAACATTGCGTGCGGCAGCTCTGCATTACCATTACCATCAGGGTACAATTGCGGACAGTAAAATTGAACTGTGGCGATACCTTCTTCACTAAAGATAAACACTGGACACGATCGAAAGTTGTAACCACTGGTGAAAACAATGTTCAAGTGACTGTCAAATTAAAGTTAGAGAGATAAACAAATACAAGATCTTCGGATGACATTTTGAATCAATGAATTTGAGGTATGAGAAAGCTGACCGCACGTTGGGTGTCAAGTTTTCTTATACTAGAACAGACACACCCACTTTGAATTGCTGCTCCTCTAATCGTATTCTTTAGATCTAAACTCCGAGGATTATCATCTGCTTCCAAATCCCCCAAAAGGAGACTTCAAGGTAGAATATTTCCATTAAATGGCGAGATCGTTACGTCAACTGAAGTAGATTTGCCGAGTTTCGAAACATACTGCAATGAATCAGTGAGCAGCTGATACTCTTTTTGTGTTAAAAAAAAAAAATTTGCAAAAAGAAAAATTTTTTTCTTACATATATTGAAAATTTCTTCTTCTATTTTAACTTTTTGGCGTTGGAAGGAACATGCAAGTGAATGCCTATTAAATACCTATGCGTGTTACAAACGGTGCAAGAATATTAGTATGTTCTCATCTTCATATATGTGAATACATATGCATAAGTACATAAGCAGATAAAATATGCGTAAAATGTTTTTCAAGAGTTAAAAATTATATCTGAATTACTCTGAGTTGTATGTACCGTGTATATGTACTCCCTCTTCGAAGAAGAGGTTGTCACTAAATGCTTTAGCTTTAGCTTTGGTCTGAATGCCTTGGTATTATATGCAGCAATTTTTGTGTGCTGCATGACAGTTCAACGTAATGCGATTTAATTTATTATTTATTTCCACTTAACAGCACGAATATACAACGAAAACAAAAACGTAAAATAATAAAAGCACAATAAAATTTCATCCAGTAAGAAACAAGCAAACACAAACAAAAACAAATAAATGAAATAAATGGTTATACGTGCAATAAACCAGTGGCAGCACACATGGCGAGAGCACAAATAAGAACATGTTGCACAATATTGCAACAATATATATATATATATATATATAGCTACATATAAATGTGTATGTATGTATGTCCATGTTTGGATCTACATTCGTATAAACAATTGCAGAAAAGTATGCATATGCGTTAGGGGGAACCATGAATACACACCGAACCGAATACATTTAAATTCAAAATATATCTCAATTCATCATATACAACAGGCTTGCGAGGAGGAAAAGTACTTTTCTATATGCAAACAAACACATGTGTGTATATATATATATGAAGCTATTTCGCTACCGAGGGAAATAAGTAAATCTCAGCCATTTAAAGTACGCAGATTTTTGTAACTAGAACCGTAACCAATAAATTTCAGTTTTGTATCTCAATTTTCCCAATGACGCGTAAGCCCAACATTTATTTAATTGCAGAAAGCCCCAGACCGATGAACCCACGGATGAGATTCAACCCCCCACAAATGGGGTATCTGTCTAGTCTAGCCTCCGACAATCGTTTCTGGTTGTTATAGCCTTTGGTGTACGGCTTATGACATTTCCAAAAAAAAAAAAAAAAAAAAAAAAAAAAAGAAAAGAAAAAGAAAAAATAATAATTAGAGCAAAAAAGGATTGCATTGCATTGCTATAAAAAAGGGGCGAAAAATAGAGTAAAAACGTATTGCTCTCGCATACATTCGCATTGGCACTTGAAATATTGATTTATTCATTTTTTCACATTTTAATATTTTCGAAATATTTAAGTTCTAGGAAAGGAAAAAAAGTTACAAGCAGTTACGGTTATTCACCCTAAGCCGAATTATTGATACCCTTTGCTAGAAAACTTTTCCAATTTCGAAATTTTAAATAAGAGATTTTTACCTTGTCGTTAAGCCTTCAGTTAACCTGCATGCTATCTCGGCAAATACTTTTCATATCTTTTCTAATTTCAAGCGGTTTTAAAGTGCGGCGGGAAGGCCTTGAGGTTGCTATAGGGGTGAAAAAGTCTAACTCTTTTTAAGATCGAAATTCAAAACTTCCCCCATCCTTTGAATCTGTTTGCTTCACAGCTTAATAGTACTCATCTTGAAGAATTTCATCCCATATGGGATTGGACTAAATAAAAGCATTGACGGACTGATTTGGATAATTACACTTGAAGCAAGGAAATTGCTAATATATAAGAGTAGACTTAGTTTTTCATGTATGTGACAAAATTAATATGCCAGGCGGAAAAGTGTTTTTTTTTTTAATAATAAATATGTGCAAAATATTTTCATTTTCATGTGCAGAGATAAATAAAAATATTAAAGCAATGTGTGTGTGTGTGTGTGTGCGAGTGCATGTAAATATATGCCACTCAGAATCAGAGTTATCTCATAGCCATACGTAAATACTTTAACAATTTATTTAAATTTTAAACGGAACAAATATTCACACATGCGAGCTCGTATATGTTCGCCTATATAGATCTGGATAGAGCATATGATGTCTCTGACTGTTTCTGCTTGTCTGTGCAGAATATATATATATATATACATATATATTTGCATGGATGTATCTGTATGTATGTATGTATGTATGTGTGTGTGTGTGTGTGGGTGTGTGTGTGGGTGTGTGTGTGGGTGTGGGTGTGTGTGCGTGCGTGCGTTTGTATATTTGCACTGCCAACGGTTGTCTGGCCTTGCTTTTACATACATGCATACATACACACATACACATACACACATATATATATATATATATATATATGTATGAAATTTCTCCAATATATTCTATAAGTAATTGTGTAATAATATTAAAAATATTTACAGTTCAATAGTAAATAAATGATGAATTGTTTAATTAAATGTTATTAAAAATGGATTTTTTTCTGAAATAAATATTTTCTCCATTTCAACTTGCAAGAGTTGCCAACATTTCGTACTTTATATAAAATTAAAAATTGCTCCAAACAGACAATTACCTGCGTAGATGACTATCATTCAGCTTTCACGCTACTAGTTGAAGTGTTTCTCATATTAATGGATTCTCTTAAATTTCCTTTTTAATTTTTTTTTATTTGTCGGCTTATATGTATATGCATGTTGCATGCCCCCTTTAACCTAAATACCGAAGAAATATCTCACGAACTCGATTCTTAAAAACAGATTGTGAAGCAAAAAACAAAATTCAACCCATTCTTTATAGAAATTTTTAAAGTTTGAACGAGCAACTATGATATAATAAGTTGAGGTGATAAAATAAAAGTGAATAACTGCCAGAACATAACCTTAAAAGACGAAAACGAGAAATATATCCTTCTCTTTTGAAATGTATGTAAGTTTATAAACGTTGATTAAGTTGACTTCAGACGTTCCAACTCAAAGTGTTTCGAATAAGAAAGATCGAGGTTTTTTCTTATTCTTCTTCAGACGTTCAAGCTAAAAATTATTCGAATAAGAAAGATCGATAGGATTATTATGGAGATCGCAAATCCAAATAATAATTCCCAAATAATAAATTTCTTAAAGAGGGAAAATGCAAGTGAACATTCGCGGCGCGTCATGCAGATGCCGGCCGAGAAAAACGATTAGCGGAAAAGCAGGTTAACGGATTAAAAATGAAGCCATGAACTTAGGTAATAGTAATATGCTTGTATAAATGTATATAAATAGACTACTCGCAAAAGGCAGAGTCAGTCGGACCGGAACATTTGAGTCGAAAAAGAATATTAGAATTAGAGAGAAGTCGAGAGTACTGCCAAAGTAAAATGTAAATAATCCTACCCTTAAAGAAATTGATTGTAGATAAAGGAACTTGTAGTCACAAGAATTTTGAAGAATACACAAGAAGAATACAAAGAATATCCCCGATCTAGTGATACGAACCGTATCCGAGTAGAGCGAAGTTTGCAACAGCATTATATATTACAAGGTTTTTTTCTTCTTCTTCAGACCTTCAAACTGAAAGTGTTTCGAATAAGAAAGATCGGTAGTACTGTATGCTGTAAGGTTTCTTGCTTTAAATTGCCGCACTCCTTATAAAGGACATTTAATGAACGTTTCAATTGTCTTCTCCTCCTTCTTTTCTGGTTAACTTTCATTTGTAATCCATTGATGAAAGAGAAAAATTGTGTCATTTTGCTCGAACAGAGATTATGTTGCAGACTTTCTTTTGAAAATAATCTACAGGCCATAGTTGCTTTGAGTTTGCTATTGCTTCGCTGAACCGATAAGAGAATGACAATAACTTCAGGTATGTCGTCAATGCGCTTATAAGAGTGTTAGCAGTTTAGATAGAATTGTTTTCAGAATTGTGGATTACTTTTCTGGGTGACATATGTGCGATTTACTAGGTTAAACTCTATACTATAATGAAGATGTGCATATGCATGTCTACATATATATATATGTATATAACAAATCGGCTAAGGCCAACTATTAACTATGCTAAGTCACATTTTGTCGAATGCAATTCTTTAATAGAACCCAAGGAAAGGCATACCTTCGATGAATCCTCTTATAAAAAATTAGATAATTATTTTTTTTTTTCATCAGTCCTTAAGAGAATGTCCTCTACACGTGTAAAACGATGACGATCAGAAAGAACTGCGGTAACAGAGGAAGAGGAAGAGGCCCAGTCGGCATCGACTATGGTCTCTACCGCCTAAGCACTTACTATGGCTACGAGCAAATTTGCTCAACTGCACTAAAATTCGAACGCACCAACACTTCCTTCATTATCCCGATTCTTATCTATTCAATCACTCAAGTGGATTCTGTGTCGTATGGAACATGAAAATCTTACTGACTTTACCATTATTTGCGTGGAGTGAATGCATTTGATGTTTTGTAGATTTGATGCGTAATGAACGTCCGGCAAGGTGATTGACTATCTGAGCGATGATTGATGAATGATTGCGTGAATAAGCCTTAGTTACCTTACTAGACATTTTTTTTTTTTTTTTTTATTTATTTTAGACGATTTAAGTGTTCATTACAGATAGCTATAGTTAATCAAAAGATCGAAATCCATTATGCAAACAAAAATGTTTTCATTTACACGAATCGAATAATTCTTATATGCAAGTCAAGAGCTTCGGGCACAGATCTCTTCACTTTCTTGGTACTTTCCAAGTAAGTATCAAACACTTGATACTTGATTTAACAGAAAGCTATGCAATGGTGAACTTGTAAATGTATATGAATCCTTGCTCTTGCTCTTCACTGCATAAATTTTAATTTAATCGCTTTGCTTACCCGGGTTATTAAAGCAAATTATTACACATTTTGCTAAATCAAACAAAGGCTTTTAAATATTTTTATTATAGTTTTGTGATCGTAACAAATCCATTTGTGTTGAAAGTGTTGTCCATCGCTTAAACATTATCTACAAAGTCCTAAAGGGGCATTACACATATGTACGGTATCTGCAGCTGAACTGCATTGTAACGTAAATGTTGGCGCATTATTAGCAGATTTTATTGTTTACTATATTCAGTGCTATATATAAATATATATACATATATGTATATACATTTTCGTATGTAAATGCATGTTCATGGGGCTTTTTTTCATTTTCCTTCCTTCTCTATACTCATTTAATTTTTTTTTTTTTCGAATTTATATTTTTACGCTTAATTGTTGTTTAAATGTTTACGTACGCGTATAAAAAGTACATTCTTTCGTTAATTGATTTTCAAATTGTTGCCATAAACTTTTTCAATAAATAAATTTTATAAGATTTTTTTCAATCAATTAACTGACCGGACCGAATCGGACCGGACGTTTGTTAAATTTATTGCCTGCAAATTGTAGCCTTTTAAAATCTTGTGAATAATTTAATTATACGATTATTTGTTCAAATGATTGAACTAATGGTATACATAGAGAAAATTAACATCATTTTTTTTTTTTATTATTATTATTATTATTATTATTATTGTTCACTCGTTCATTTGTTTATTTATTTATTTATTTATATATTAATTTATTTATAACTTTATTGCAATGAATAAAATCTATACTAAACTTTCAATTATAATCAAATTGTAGTGCTACTCACTTTACCATCCACTTTTATTACGCTGCAGAATATGTTTGTATATGTTCTTGTTTGACCTAAAATTTCAAGTCGTCTTAAGTATATCAGTCTATTTGTCCACTTGAATCATCCACTGTCAACTGAATGGAATGGCTATGAAACTTGAAATGGAAAGTTAAAAACCCCATGTTCTCAATGTTCTATATTTCACCGATCGAAAATAACCTCTCTTTTCTTCCTCGCTGGGTTTCCTAAACTCTAAAATTCCAGTAATACCTTATTTTATGTACTGATTTTCTCTTTTTTTGTGACCTATACACGTAACGCGGTGACGGTCAGAAAGAAGCGAGGAAGGAAACAGAAACAAAGAAATAGGCTGAAGATGGCCGCAGACTAGTGGATGTGTGCCCTATCGATCGAGCACTAACTGTAGCTATGACCAAAGTAGATTCTACCGCACTATGTTTAGAAACCGCTACAATTGACTCGAAAGCCCCTATTCTTACCCACTCATGCGGACTTCCTTAAGTTTTCGTTCAGCATTGTTTCGGTTAAAGTTGAAATGGAATTTGAAACGGACTACTTTGAAAAATATGTTTGCGCTATGACTAGTAGTCAAGGTGTCAGCGCTGCAGATCACACTTTCATTAAGACTGATGTTTGATGGCGACTAGAGGGAATGCTCGACTGGTGAAAACATAACATTTACCGGCCGGACGGATTTTTCTTACCCACTTCACTACCGTAATGCACTTATACGTGACATATCATCGGCGATTTGTTATAACAAAAAATAGTAAGCACTCAACTCTAAAATTTATCTGTAAGTCTTCACTTTCTTCTTAGTTGACTTTTTAAGCCTCTGATCTCAATTTAACCTAAAATTTGGCACATGTGTTGAAACTATTATCAAGTTTTAAAGGATTTTCTAAGAAAATTGAAAGTGTAATAAAAACGAATTGCACGAGACGTTTTATATTCAAGATATTATCCATAGTCAACCGTTAGTGTTCCTCTCTTTCTAGCAGAATATGAATTCACTTTCTGAAAGCATCCCTTCTTCTGCTACACTTCCAAGCATCGGGCTGCTAATTACACTAATACAAACCCCAAAGCAAGATATCAGAAAAGCACGTCTATTGCATATGTATGGTGGGTGAAAAGGTAAAGAGGGGAGAAGTTCCGAAAGATGGAAGAGGATTCATTTTCGCAAAACATGTGCAACATTCAACTTCAGAGACCCTATAGTGTATACAAATTTTTACTTAGTATGAAATTCTCAATCACTTTAAGCATGTTTGTCTGTCGGTGTGTCCGTGCGATATCTGTGGAAAGACTGGGTTTTGAAAATGGTCCAAATCGATGAAGATGTAAACCTGTACATCTGCTTTGGATTTTTTTGCTATCTAGTAAGAAATTAAACAAGAGACAAACGATTAGAATTTCCGCTTATGTTCTAGAAAGATGGATAAAATCGTCCACGTTTACCTACTCAATACTAAGAACTATAGAGATTTAGTTCTTTCGTTTTTATCGTTTTCATTTTTTCTTAAGATGAAAGCGCTGGGTCTAAAAGATACCAGATAGCGGACCATAATTTTTCTTTTTCGTGCACTTGGAGAAGTCGTAGCATTCTTTAATGCAATCCAACACCAAACTGGCCCTTTCTTGAAAATTCTTGAAATTCTTGATTGTAAACGAAATCATTGGATGAAAAACCTTTCAAAAAACATTTCTCATTCCCACCCATGTCTCTTCATTATTCTGAGTGTTGCAAATCGAATGATAATTTAATGATGACATTCAGCACAAAGTAAAAGGAAAAATGTCTCCCTCTTACTATGTCATTTTTTATTTTCCTTTATAGACGTTATCAGTGTTCTTATTAATCATTAAAAAAAAGAAAAAAACAAAATAAAGAAAAAGTTGTGTTGATTCGTTTAAGATTTTAATTAAAATAAAATCATTGATTTTAATTTTCCTTTTGATTTCCTCAAGAGCTGTTTGCAAAAAAAAAAAAAAAAAGAAAAAAAACAGTAAGAAAAATAAAAAGCTTTAATTGCTTATCGATTCAACTGTCATGTTTAATTAAAAAGTTTTTCTTTTTTCTTTCTTTTTTCTTAAACTTTTTTTTTTTTTTTTTTTTTTGTATTATTAATAAAAAAGAAAGAAAAAAAAAAAACGAAAAAAACGGAAAAAAGAGAAAATTCTCTTAATCACTTCATTTATTTGCAAATTTTGATTGATTAACTGTCATATACGTGTTACATGAACGTGAACACCATTGGCTGTTTGTCGTTTGTCGTTTGTATGCATTGTTACAATTTGTGTTGTGATTGAATCACTTTAACACACTACTTGAAATTGTTGTCATTGAAAATTTTCTGTTACGTTGTGTATATACATACATACCTACATACATACATACATACATACATATATACATATGTATGTTCTTACTTACGTATGGGGTGTTGGTTGAACGATAAACGCAGACTACTGCTAAGGCTGGCTACCTACCACACCGAGAGATACTTCAAGTAGACACACGTTGTTGTTGTTTCGTATTCGAGCAATAGGCCGCCGTTTAATTTTGCTAATGAAAAATTCATGTTATTGCCGTCACTTGAGTGAGTGCAAACTATGGGTACGCGACGCTGTGTGTGCGTGTGTGCTTATGCTTTTTTTTTTTCTTGCCATTTTTCGTTTTTTTTCGCATTTATTTGTATTTTCTTATTGCTGATGTGGTTGTTTCTATTTTGTAAGTTTTTTTTTTTTTTTGTTTTTTTAATTTACTTTTGATTACTTTTCCTCTTGACTACTTTAAATAGCTGTTGTTGCTGCTGGTGTTCGGTTGGATGGTTGCATGGTTAGTTGTACTTGTATGGCTTTCGGTGTATTCTACAAGTGTATCATGTTGTAATTGTTTTAATTTTTTATATTTATTTTTATTTTTCTTTTGTTTTGTTTTTACTTCTTGTTTTTCGTTCATTTAGCGACAATCATTACCAGACTTGTTGAAATGATATGAAAGACAATCGACTATGCTTGTTAATAATTATCTTTTGTATTAACCGTATCCGGCTTAAAATGTAGATATATATAAAGAGAGAGAGAGAGAGAGACAGATGACATCGATTAAAATAAAAATTTTATTGCTTCAAGTTATTCATAGATATTCTTGAAGTTTTCAAGAAAATTATTACGATTCTTTTCGAAGCAATTGCTTCTACTTCTCGTTATTGAGGAAGGAAGTAAAAGTCACTTTTAGTTCAATTTGTTCCGTATGCTTTTTATGAAAGTTTATGAATATCAAAGAAAGGTTATATTGAAAGCGTCTTACTCTTGAGATGATGATTGTAGAAAGGCAAAAGTATATAAATGTAAGAGTAAATCAATCAGATTCCATATCAATCGATGTAGTCATAAAGCTTTTTCCCACCAAGTTTTTTAGCGCCAATTAATATCATATTAAATTAAATCTCCTACCAGTCACATTAACTCTGCGATCAAAAACTCGTAGGTTATCGTAAGGTCACACATGTCAGTATTTTGAAGCTATTTAGTTCTACAAACAATACTAGAACCTCAAAAGGACCCGCCTTTACCGTGCTAAACCTCGAAAAAAAAAACATATTTCCGACGGACACTCCACAGACGGAGTGAAACCTACTTGTCGAAAGAGCAGAAGATAAGTCCTAGTTCACTCTGTATTCTTCCCTACTTATTGTCTCTTTCAGGCCATGATTTGCAATGGGAGACCACGAAGCCACACTCAAATATAATAAAGTCAGTAGTTCGATATTCAGACAAACACGAGGGATTTCCAGACATAGCCGTTAAACCTTATTATTACTATTTTTATTTATTTTTGCTCCATACTTCTTAAGTTACCTAAGAGTTTCGACGGTAGCGCGGAATAGACTAAAGATTTAAAATCTGTTGAAAATACCCGGCGATTTGCCAGAATCCTATACGACGCGTGGGAAGTTTTCCTTCAATTTGTGTGGACTGCCACGAAACACTTAAAATAAATGCACTCTTTATTATATCGATCGACTTGGGATGATTTGTCTAAATAAGTTTGTGGTTATTCATCCGTTTGATGCCTGTCCATGTATACTTTCGTGAAGTCACAATCAGGACTGTATTAGTGTTCTTATAAACCCTTTTTATGGCAACAAGATATAATTTTTGATGTTTCATGACAAAGTTTGGCTAAGGAATGTATTAAGCGAAGCAATGTAGGGTATTGAATGGTTGACTTTGCCCAACTGCGATCTTTTAATTTGTTTTAAGATAAATTTTAATTTATTTAAAGGCATCTTTTCGGCACAGTGGGCCGAAGTTTGCGGATGAATATGTTATCGACTCTATTCGAAAATTATTATCCATGGGGTAATTCTCATGGTTTTTTTATTTTTTGATCTTTGAAATGGATACCAAAATATATGTAATTCATTTCTAATCATGTCCACTTCCAAGGTCAAGTGTGGCTTTCTTTCACCAACTTCTAAGTCGAGCTAAACTCGACATTATATTATTTAAAATGACCACAAACGACTTCTTGTCGTGGGACAACTTTTTGTGCGTTTCTTGCAAATCAATGTAAGATTTATGGGTAGATAAAAAAAAAAAAAAAAAAAATTATGAGTGCAAAAGGTTAATTAAGTTCAATATCAAATTTCTTAGTCGCTGTACGCAACCCCTGCTTTAATTTTCCTTATAAAGATTGATTGTCATTAGAAAGGGATCAATATATAGCTCCAACTTGTTGTGACTTGAGCAAGAAATTTCTTGAAAACGGGTTTGATGGGTCACTATTACGACCAGTCCCCATGTAACATTTTATAACAAACAAAAACTTCCCACGATTGGTCATTAGGGACGCTTGGTCTTGTACGACACAAAGATTATTTTCTCCAATTTCTACAATGTGCATGAGGAGATCATTTCTGATTGTGAATGGGTCATGAAACGCATTATTGCGCGAGACGAGATGTGGATCTATGCATACGACCCGAAAACAACCGATCAATCGAGTGAATATCATGCAATAGGTGAGCCAAGACCGAAAACCTTGCACTAAAGTCAAGGTAATGTTACCACTTTTCTTCGATTCACGTGATGTTGCGCACTATAAACTCCTTCCGCCGGATCAAACTGCTTACAAGGAATATTATTCGAGTGTCATACGTCACTTGCGTGAAGGTAATGGAGAAACATGACCAGAATATGCTTAGAAATTAAATTGGTCTTACTTTTTGAACACAATAATATACATCGACACACTTGCACACTTTTAATCTGCTGCACTTTTATCTACTTAGTATGTCTGAAAATCAATATCCGTAAACGTTTCAATTATTTTTGTGAAATTAGTGTAAACCTTAGCGACAACTAATTATACTTATTGACGGTTACTTTTCATGTCACATCATTGTGATAACGAGATAAATTGACGTCGGACTAAGGGCTCTAAGGCATTCAATAATTAGGAGTTGACTCTCGCATCTTTTACTATTGATGTTTAAAAGAACGCGAGCGAACTTCTAACGGGACCTTATTAGTGTAGCCCAAGCACCTTCAAATTCATCTTAATCTTCTATCTGTTTCTATCGGGTTGCATAGTATACAATTGTATAGTATACAAATATATATATATATCTATATACATATATATATATACAAATAAAATCACTAAAGATGAAGTTTTAAATCGTTTAGTAATTTTTCTTAAATTTTTTTTATTTGGTTTTTTTATTTTTATTGACTTAATACATTAATGCTGAATGAAATTGTTATTATTTTTAAATTAAGAGTTGTTGTCAACGTCCTCTAACACACTTGGGGCAATAAATGTATTTCAATTAACCCATATTTAATTGATTTTTTCTATTTATTTATAAGTTTTTATTTTTGTTTTTTCTTTTCTTTTCTTTTTTTTCCGTTTTCAATTGACAATAAAACGATTTATTGCAATTTAAGCAATTACAAAAAATACATTAAATTTTGTTGTCGTTGTTGTTGTTGTTGTTTTCTTTATCTTGATAGAATATAAATGTGAGAAATAACAACAAATCAATGCCGACAATAACTAAACACACAGATATTAAGATATACACAGACAGCAGTGGCAATAGTAGAGGTAGCAGCAGCAGCAGCAGCAGCAGCAGCAGCAGCGGCAATAACAGCAATAGCAATAACGGCGGCAGTAACAAGTAAATAAACAAATAATGAAAAACAACAAACGTAACATGAAAACTGGTTCAGATTACCGACACTATTGTGTTGCCTTAATTAAGTTGTTGTTGCGCTATGTAGTGTTGTGCTGTGTTGTGTTGTGTAAAACGTTGTTGTTTTCATTTTTAAATTTAACTTGGCTGTAAATTATTAAATTAAATAAAACGACATAAGTAGACGGTTAGAGAAACAGGAACAATTATCAACGAAATTGTAAAATTTCATGTTTTTATTTAGTGGAGATGGCGAACAAATAAGTCAATGGGGTAAGGAGAGGAGAAAGCATCAATAAATATATAACTTTTAAAACGTTCTTTTCAGTGATTAATAGTAAGTGAAACGTAAACGTTTATCAGTTTGTTTTTTTTTTTTCTTTTTTTCTTATTCTTATTAGAAAATGTCTTTATGAAACTATTAAAGTCAGTTTTTATTATTAGCGCCAATTATTGTGTTGGCGTAAATTCATACAAAATACTTGAGTAATGTTGCCCGGAACGTTATTAATCAAATCGAGATTATATCATCCCATTAGTGTTATGGGAGAATGTTTATATAAAATGCTTGATATTCTTGTTCGCGATTTTATTGATTATAATAATACTAATAATAATAATAATGATAATAATAATAATGATGATAATGATGATAATGACCATAACAATAATATAAGAAATATTCCAACATATAATAATGACTCATGTCTATACTGTATTGCATTTAATAGTTGTGTGTATATTAGGCTTGTCATTCCGTACATAACACTTGGAAAAGCCTTTCAGATACTTTTTGAGATGTACAGAAAGATACTTCGATAGAATGAAACTTAGACGACTTCATGTAAGCGGAATTGTTGTTTGCCTGTTAGCCAAGCCATTAGGCTAACTTTAATAGAAAAAGTAAGCAGAAACAGTAGCATTCGTCACCAAGGGCCTTTACTTGTAACCTTCAAATCTTCAAGATAACCTGCTTTTAACCGTCCAGAAGGACTTGGACTGTATATATCATATGACACGTGGCTGCATTTTGAGAAGCAAGTTATCAAGCCGTTCTTTCTTTACAATCTCGTCGATAATGATAGCTTTTCTTGGGTAAAATTTTTTCGATCAGCTTTGCTCTCAGCATATCAATAAACTTTACGTCTAGTTGTGATAACTTTTTTAAATTGCATTTTGGTACTGAAGAATTGGTAGAATTGAATTTCGGGTCTGTTATGATTGCCAATAGGCTTAAGCAGATTGTTCAGTTAATCATCCAACTGTTCGCTTATATTTTTGGTTCCACAGTCCCCAGCAGCACCCGAAGCAATTTTCGGCTCGATGGGGAAAGAGTGGGAACTGCTTGTTGCGACAGTTTTGGACAGCGTGGGTCGACGCGGAAAGACCGTGCCTTTTTGCTTTGTGCGGAGACGCATTGCACTTGGGTGCCTGACCTAGCAGGGGTCTTGTACTCCTCTCAATCTATCAATCGCGGGCTAATCATCCCCGAGGCGATGAGTATGTACTTATTTAACCCGTACGTCACCGAGCAGGTTATATCTTTACGGCATGTACCTACGTCAATCCACTAAAGACATCCCGTTCGGCGCAATATTCGTCCAAAGCCGTTCGAGAATTTTCAATTCTTTTCTCTATTTCCTCATTAGCCAATAACTTGGGCATCCGCTTTGTTCTCTTTTCAGTTTACTTGTAAGCCATTGGCCAAAAGCATCTATAAAGATATATCATTTTTTTCCACTTGCTGGTAGCCTTGTTTCACATCGGAGTGACATGCTTCGGAGGCGAATAATGCCTGCTTTCCCTGTTTCACAACTAATACAACAATACAACAACTGATAACAAGCAAATCAAGATTTTTCAAGTCAGTTGACGGCCACATTTAATACCCTACATTTACGTATTCTGTGCTTTAGGTAAAATAAATCGCTTTTTCGATCCTTTAGGCAAAACCTCCCTATATTTTCGGCCATGCCCATATAAATTCCGTTAAAATTGCTCGTATATGTAATGTTTGGCGTATACTTTAGCTTTTGTAAGCTGCGGCAGTAATTTGTATAAGCAGGGCATTATAACTTAAGCAAATCACACTCAAGAATGTCTATATTCCGTCAACAGATTATGTTTTTGTGTATTCAGTGACATTACTAACAACAGCAGACAGACGTCACAAGCCACAGATTCGGTTCCTATGTATGTTTTGTGTTTAAATTATTTTTAGAGGCTTTTGTTGTCACTATTGCAAAGTCACAAAAATTGTGATAAGAAAAATCATTGTTCCATATCATTGATTAGTTACGGGTCACAGCTGATCAGAAGAAGGCTGATTGTCTCGTATTTATTATTGGATAAAGCATATGAACTTTTTTAAAACACCACCAACCTAGTGAAGGTCATTAATTAATTAGTTTGATCTCATCTGAAAATAATTTTCTAGGTTTTTTTTAACCTATTTACTGCTATTGCGAGATATTCCTGTTATTTAGATTATAGGCGACGAAAAAAATGTGTTTAATCAATTTCAAAATTCTATGAAATTTTACTTGTCGTTCATTTAAATAAATAAATTAATTTATACATATACATACACACGCATTTATAAGTGCACTTACCAACATGTGTAAATTGTATGTATCTGCAAAATCTCTCATGTAAACAAATGAAAAATGACTGTAAAAAACAAGCACTTACACACGTATACCTACGTACTCGTTTATTGCAAACCGATAATATTGAAAAAAAAAAAAAAATGAAAAAAAAAAACGGACAAGAAAATACATTAAATTACAAATCAATTGCTTTGACACTCTGTAGGTGTTTATGGGTGTCTCATATATAAAAACGACGGCTACTAGCGATTTTATAAAAAATGTGCTGAGGATCTAAGACTTATAACGTAAGTGAATTTCAAGTTTTTCTTACTTTTCCTTTGCAGCATATATTAAGCGACGTGTTATTCAATAGCATCAGTAGCCATTATGAATATTGGGGTCTTGGCTCTAGGTGCTCTAAATTCAATTTGGGTTTGTACTATGTTTCTCATTCCTGCACGTTTTAGCTCTAAAAATTCTAGCGACTGCATTTTTCTGAGTTCAGAAATGGTTTTCTGCTAGTCCGAAAATATGGCATACGTAAGATATCTGGTGTAACGCATGTAACCTTATTTTAAACTCGGTTTTTCACATTCTTTTCAACTGGAATTAGGGCTTTGTCAGTCCGGTAAAATGGTTTACATTTCATAAGATACTGGATAGATAACTATTATTACAATTAATTTAGCCAGAGATGAACTCTAACTCTTGAAGTACTTGCGTCTTAGCCTGTCAGCTTTACTGAAAACTCCACCGCACTTGAGATTTGCGCCTTTGCTTATTTGGGGAACTCAGGCGCATTATTTATTTATATCTCTGTTCTATGTGTTTTCTCTCCTTTAAAATCTAAATAGGATTGCGTTAGTCCGAAAATATGGCCTACATTTCATAAGACATCTGCTATAACCATTATAACAACTTTGTTTTAAATATGTTTTCTCTCTTTTAAGCTCGAAATAGGATTTTGTCAGTCCGGAAGTGTGACTTACATTTCATGATGTATTTTATATAACTAAACAAGGTTTTTTTATACCCTCTTCCTTTTTATATTTTTCCGAAATTTGAATTGTCTTTTATTTGGTATATGCTCAGGTACTCACCCAAGATGGCATAATTCGATCCACTGAAATAAATTTTTATGGAAATTGCCCAAGCAAGTCTACATAAGATATAATAGATAATTTTGATTAATTTTGAAGTGTAGTGAACAGGAAGCAATTGACAATGTCTGACTTGAGAGGGAAACCTTATATTGGAATGAGGAGAATTCTATATACTCGTTGACATTATAGTGTGATATGTTTCGATAGAGAAGTATCGGGCCATATTATGCTTTTTTTTTAGGGAAGAATCCACTTTCAATAAAGCTAAGCTTGGTAGAGTTGTCTGTGGAAAAGCTTTTTCGGAAATGGTGGTGAACTTCTCTTCCCCTATTTTTATAATATTAAGGAGTTATTTTAATTCATTTTGTTTGAAGAGAACTTGTTGGGAAACATTTACCAGTTCGTAATGTAAAAGACAATGTTTCTAGGCTTAGTAGATTAACAAGCTCCTTCAAAAGCATATAATGAAATGAGATCATGGCTGAAAAAACTTGTGTTAACATCTGTCCCTTTCCTGTGCCTAGTATTGCGAGTAATAAATGGTTTATCTTAACATAACTGCAGCACTTGTTTGCTTAAAATATCTCTACTAAGTTAAGGACTCTTTGTTGGAAAGGTTTTCGTTGCCACTCGTCTAAAATTTCGAACTTCTGCGGAAATTCCCACATTTTTATAGATAAGATCGTTTTTTTTTCGCGAGTCTCAAATATTTTTGTCGATAATCGTATTATTTTTGACGTGGCAGCCATCGCCATTAATAAAATTTCTGTTTAAATGTCGACTTTGTACTGTTTGTTTTTTTTTCTTCTGCTTTTTGTTGTTGTTTTTTTTTTTTTTTTGGTCCAGAGATAATGCCAGAAACACACAACGGTAGTCATCGCATATAAAGAAATATAATTATTATTAAAACCAGTCATGAAAACTCCACCTTTTCCAAAGCGTTAACTTTATTATCAGCAAATATGTTAAAGACTCATTTTAGTTGAGACTTGAGGATATGCTAGCCACAACGGGAATACTGTTGTTAGTGCATAAGCAACAAATAATCAGCCGCCCGACAAGTGTAAACTAAGCTGTATTTTATGCACATATATATATATACTTATATACATCTCAAAGTATAAACATATACACACGTATGTATGAATATTTGAATACATATGTATATATATATATATAAAAAATATATGTGTGTGTCGTTAACATTACATTTCTTTACAAAGTTTATAGCGAGTAAAATCAACAAAGATTAATGCTAACTATTTTTAGTCGAAAATCAAGTTATCTATGTATGCGGGTATGTACGTGTGTTTTCTTTTTTCTCTTTTTTTTTTTTTATTGCATACTCACCGTAAAATTAATTAATCATATATTTTTATTGAAGTCAATATCATAAGATTTCCTATATATGTATTAAGTGTGTATATACATGTATACATATATATGTATATGTATGATACCTTTTAAGAGACTCCGGTAATAAAATAGGTGGAGACTTAACGATTAATGATTACATATTAATACGGTCAAGTCAACTTGACTGACTAACTAATTGACCGACTGAATGACTAAATGACTAAATGACTATATTCCTTATCAGCGAAGAGCGTGAAGAACTGGTTAAACAACTTCTTTTTCATTTCTTTACACAACATATTAATCCTCTATGATTTAATTAATATGTAAATGTAAGTAAGTGTATGCGTCTTTCTATATATATATGTATATATGTTTGTTTAAGAATGCCGTTTGGTATACTGCGCCTTTATTCTGCAACATTTAACTCTGGTTTGCTTTTTTTTCGGTTAATAAATGGCAGCAATAATTGACATTGCAATTATCACTTAAAATACTAATTGCAGGAAATGGACCATTGCTCGATATTACCATTATTGTTATAAACGCATTCCGAGAGTATAGTGTGATAGTAATGATTGCTTGCTTGTCTGCTATTAGCTGTGTCTTAATGTTGCTGTTACTTCTCTATAAATGCTAGTGTTGGCATCAAGTTCATTAAACAGCATAGAAAACATCGACTTCGACTTGGACTCTTAGTGTATCTAACAAGAAATTCTCTATCGTTTGCATGGGAATGAATTTCTATTAAAGTGATTTACACAATAGCATATATAAAGAAATGCATAGATTTTACTGTTAATTGTATGGACGGTTCTTCTTGTTTTGTTGTTGCTCGTCCTACTAATAAAATGTTTTATGCTATTATCTCATGTTACATTTAATACCTTATGAATGAATGCTACGTTCCGATTCAATTGTTGATTTACTGCTATTGCGTAGCTACGCTGCACTATGGGTATTTTGTTAATACTTAGTTCCTCTTAAGTTTATTGCTTTTCCAAAGTATTTTCCTAATCTTGGTACTCTTTTATTGCATTCTTTGCATTCTTCGATCTTTGTCGAGGTAATTATATGTTGATTTTCCTTATCAGCAAAAAGCAGATAACTTAGTTATTCCATTTGCAGACATATTAAGCATTTTACATAAGGCTTGGTGCCTATAAACGATTGGAAGTGGATATAATACTTATAGGGGACTGGATGATGGGTTACAATAACCAAACAAAATCGCAAGACTATACGTGAAAAATGCTCGAGGAGTATAAGATTATAAATCAATCTGTCCCTTATTATTACTATATTTTAAGCATTTCGCATCTGGTGTCTGTGTTAGGAAAACAACTTCAAATTTATTGTTTACGTCTTTGATCAGATCGAAGAAGGAGTTACCAGAAACGAGGTCATGACAGTAATTCAATCGTCTTCAATTTTAAGATGTTGCTTTAAGGTAGAAACGAATCAGATATGAGGTGAAAGATGAACAAGAGGAAGTTGGTACGAAAATGTCTTATCTGCTTTCATTGTAATCCAAGCTACAAAATGAACCAAAATTTAATAAATAAGAACAAAAAAACCTTCAAGAGATAAGAAAACATTTATTCGTTGATGCATGCTCTGCAAAAACTTGGGTTCATTGCGTGGCTTGGAAAGAACTTGTTGAATGTAATACTGGGGTTACTGCTCGGGAATTGTAAGCATCCACCGACCGAAAATTTGGGCCAACTGTTTGGTCCCTGTCCAAGATGTGGAATTCTCTTTGGAGTATTCGACGTGGCAGGATTGGTTGTAAGAACATGTATACGGGAAACTCTATCGACTTCCTCTCAGTGTAGTTCCACTACAACGGAAAGAGGGGAGATTTTTAAAAAAGTTTTTTCTTCACGAAAACACGAAAACAATTTGCCAAGAAGGTCAGGATGGAAGGAGACAGAAGCTCTACTGTCGACTGCAAAATGGACCGGTATTCCAAAGACACAATTATGCTTTTGGTTCATTTAGATTTAAAGGGCAGCGCATGTATTAAGCTAAAGCTGCTAAGACAAAACTTTGTACCGAGATCTGTACTCTAGAGATTTTCTCCATTGGGTCCGTAAATTGAAAGAAGCTTATTCTTAGATACCAGACCTACAACACGAGACTGTACACAACTTTTTGAAGTCGAGAAATTCATAACTTGAGAGATGTTGGTCGAGATACGTAACCGTTCTGCGATTGCAGAATGTTGTTAAGTTAGTTTCACAATATCCCCCTAAAGACTTGAAATCGTAGCAGAAGCCAAAAAGTTCTATGGCAAGAGAATTGTAATGTTAACGGGATATTTTCATAAATGCATACCTTCTAGACCCACTGTGCCATAGGCATAAACCTTCCGTTTACGCTAAAAGGCTTTGCTATTAGTATATATATATGTATTCTATATAAAGCCCCTGCTGGGCATCCGGTCTAGAGTCTTTTGTCTTAAAAGTCGTCCTTAAGCTCTTGATACGGCCTTCCTCTAATAAGACAAATGGAATCTCAATCGAAACCTTCAAAAGTGAAATAGTTTTGAGGCAGAAAGGGTTAAGTGTTGTATACCATAAAATAATGACTTATATTTAAGTTTGAGTTCAAGCGGAATACATATCTCTTCCATGAATTATTCGCATTGAAATCAGAATTTCCTTCTTATTCCGCATGCATTTCCTTTTAAATGACTTGTACTTGGGCGCATCTGTTATGCGTACACTTCTTCGATATATACAAGTCATATATATATATATATATATATATATATACATATATTCATATGTGTTTATACACATGTGTATATGTCCGTACAAAGTAATAAGTTATAAATAATCGCAATCAAAGTAAAGTGTCGTCAATCATTCTAATAAGTGTGTTTTCCATTCATTTGATGAACAATTCTCTGTTACCTATAGCCATATAGTCACAGAAATTTATTTAGAAAATGCAGCTGATAACACGTTTGTATAATCAAATCGAATTTTCTATATTTATAGAAAAACCCATTAAATGTATTTAAAACGATACTTATACTATTTATTATATATATATATATAAACAGATATGAGTAAGAATTTAAACAAATAATTGATTGTATGAGTTGGTTATACATTTTTGTCATTTAAAGTTCACTTTAGACGGACGGACGGTTTCTATTTTGACACCTATCATCGAAGTATGGAAATATATTGTGTGCGTGTGACATAATATATCCGGAAATAATATACAATGAAAGATTTCATAAAACATACGACTCTTCGAAGTTTACTTGATTAGTTTTTATGCCCTTTGGTGTTCAGTTGCGTATCGTTTATTAATAGAGGGAACAAGATTTCATTATTTCTCTTCTGAATAATTTCCACAGAAAACAGACATGAAAAGGATCTACAGACTACTTCAGCAGGCTGATATTTGAGAAGGGTCACTTGCTACAGTGTGAAGAATAGAGAGAGAGAGAGAGAGAAAGAGAGAAAGAACACTTCATTTCCTATCGCTCTTCTTTTGTGACAATCCGAAGATAAATCATAAGCAAGAACGAAACAACCAACAAAATTCTATTTATTGTGTTAAAAGTGAAGTAACCGGCAGTTGCTTGTGGCGTCCCAGTCACCTGCAATTAAAATCATGGAATTAAGCTGCAGCTACCTACAAAGGCCGAATAACAGTAAATTCATAAAAGTGTAAACTTTTACTTATTTCCATTTAGTTGTCTGTCCGACATATCCCACTATTCTCACTGGATTCTGTTAAATATTAAATCAGGATAGAGTTGCATCTTCTATACCTCAAATGTGTTCAAAATTAAGTAGAATCAATTAAGATTGAATTAAACGAAACTTGGACGCGTTGAGGTCAACGAAACTGGACTAACTTGAAAGGGATTAAATTGAATTAATTTTTATGATATAAGAAAAGAGTAGAACAAAAAATAAGAAACTTGCATTCGGCCGCGATCGAATTTTTTATACCCATCACAATTATGATATCTATATCTACGCCCCATTTTCTATATCTACTCGCCGTTTTCTCCGACTTTTTTGCATGAAGAGTAACGTTTTCCATAAAGTAAATTCAGAAAATTTCAGCTTTCCATCTTCCATAATTTACGAATAATAAGCAAAAAATCACAAATTTTTGAATGAAGAAAAAGATATGCGTTGACCTGATTGTCCCATTTCCAATATCAACCTATGTGCAAGGACTTTCAATCTTTGTGCCAAATTAAAAGTATTTTTGCGAGCAGAAGAATTTTTACCTTCGGCATTATACAGACAGACAGACATACAGTCGGACAGACATGGCTCATTCGATTCAGAATTTCACGCTGATCAAGAACATATCCTTAGAAAAACGCAATTATCGATGATTTGAGTTTTCATGAAAATAAGTCGATTTTCTAAGAAACTAAATTCTGAAGAAAGGCGGAAAGCAAATACATACTCATGGAGTGTTACCTGCATTGTATAGTTGACGACACGCGTCGAGATTACCAACAATTGCCACAAATTTAGCGGAAAACGGATTAACAGGTTAACGGATTGTCGTAGCGAAGTTAGGTAACCGTAACTTGCTACTCAAAGGATCTATAAGCAGAATATTTCCGAAAGGAAAGAAAGCCAGGCGAGTCAATCGTAAGGAGTTGAAAAGTGAGTCGCAAAAAAGTCGCGGGGGAGAGTGTAGAGTCAAGAGAGAGATATTCAGAACCGGAATTAGAGCGATCTAAATACAAGTTCCCATAAATAGTTTGCAAACAGATCTCTTGTAAATAAAACCTACTTACCCACACTATCCTAAAAATCGCATTTCAGAGGTACGCACTTAATTGCAAAAGGAGATGAATAGATGATGTGAAAATCGCGGACGGAATTAATTTGCAATATATGCTTCACAGGGTCACAGGATCTGTGAAGTGAACATTATGATAAAACAAGTATACTTCCTTCCTTTGGTGATGGGTATAAGAAACGATAGAACGAATAGAATATCATTAATAGAAAGTTAATTGAATTAAACTGAATACAACTCTACGGTTCCTCTCTAGGCATTTGCCTCAATAAATATATTGGAGAAGAAAATTTTGCTAAGATTTTTTAAATCAAAGTCTTTGTTTGTAATGAACTGCCAGTAACAAAATAAGTAACATAATCTCTTAGGAAATTCTTTATTGAGTTCGCAGGCAAAGAATACTTTCATATAACTGAACTTAAATTTTCATTATTATTATTATTTTCGAGTCAATTTCCCGTAAAGAGAAATGCAAATAATAAAAGAAATTTTTTTCGAATATTCTTGCATTTTGCTTTGCTTTTTCCTTTCACAGCAATTGTGTTTTGTTAATCGCGAAGTTGCTCCAGTTATGCGGTTAAGTTCACAAGTTTATAAATAATGTTTTTGTACACCCCTTAGACATTTTTTTTTACTATGCATTCGTTATATTTAGTCAACTAGCACTTGTATATAGAGAATATATATGTACCGTTAGAAGAGGGTCATATCGAAATGTTGTACAAGAGCGCTTATGCGTCCTTGGAAATTAAATGAGTTACAAATATGTATTCGCTCTATCTATCTATATATATATATATATATATATGTATATATATATCAAAATTTAATTTCACACTTTCGTGTTTGGGTTAATGATAAATAGGATTTAGATGATAAAAGAATGCAAGATTTTGCTATAACTGAATGATAGAATGAATGAATGAATGAGATGAGACATATGGGGGCGAAATTCATCAACTAAATCTTATGTAATTATAATGAGATTTCTAAAACTGCTACTACACATCATACCCTACAGTTTCTCTATATATATATATATATATATAATATATATAATTTCATCAAGGTCTATGTTTAGTCTTTATGAATTTTATATTCGTGTGTGTGCGTGTGTGTGTGCGTGTGTATGTGAAAATGAGTTTGAAATAAGAAAAAGGTTTTGTTTGCAACTCTTTGAAAAAATATTATTTGGAAAGAGCTTTTTATAGAAATTTTCTAAACAAAAATTTTATTTATTTACCTTAGGTATGAATGAATACATACATGTATGTATAATTTCATAACTTTACAATTAAGTAAAATGTTGCAAAAGAATAACTTTTACTATTATTATTATTATTATCATTATTATTATATACATTTATACAATTTTTTACATTTTATTTCATTTTTTTCGTTTTTTTTTTTTTTCTTTTTTGTTTGTTTGGCATTTCATCGACACACAAAAAAGGTCACGTGTTGCTCTGACGCTTTTATGAGAGAGGCGGAGATGAAAGTGTGCACGAGCGTGCCCGGGTTATGCTATCCCCAAAAGCAAATGCTTATGCTTGAATTTCTTTGACTGACTAACTACACTAGAAAAGTTTATATTAAAAAACCGAAATAATTTTTTTTTGTTTCTTTTTTTTTTTAAATGTTTGTTATGTTTTTTTTTTTTTTTTTTTTTAAAAAAATTTAAT
>CCAG010010104.1:0-11531 GCA_001077435.1 Glossina morsitans morsitans
CAAGTGCGGTAGAGCCGAAAGCCTTAGATGCTAGTACTTTAAGACTTTAGTCTTAGAATTTATTCTCTGGCTAAATTTATAACAATAATTATAATAATAAAAATAATAATAACAATAATATTTTAATATATTTTTTATACAAATGTTTTAATTCATTTGCGCGTTTGAAACGACGAAAGAGAATTTCTTAAAACCCTTCAAAAAAAAAATTATTTATTTCGATTTTCTCAGGCATATATAGAATCTATGTGTGGCCGCTAACGTTTTTGCTGTTGTCACTATGCGAATATAAATCTCTGTACGCATGATTGCGCAGACACAAGTACGTTACGTAGAAAAGCCTTTGTCTTAGTCGTTGGAAAAAGGATTTTGTTAATATGGTTGGTATGGGTGATGTGTCGATAACATGAAGAAAAGTTCCAGAATTCGTCTTTAGAAGTCTTTATATTGATTCATAAGATTCATTAAAAAGATTTTTAACCAACGAAGAATTGGTCGTTCACGTAAGTAAACGTAAAAGTTCTTTCATAAGAAGCTCTCAAAAGTGCCGTAACATGCAAAGAGTGTTTGATTTGAACTAATGTTCGCCTCATAAGCTCAACAATTTTTTCACTAAATTATTCCTCAGTTACATTGCCTGTTCCGTCCTTTTTCTGAAAAACAATTATTTGTGCAGAAAAAGTGCTCCAAACCATTCCGTGTGAGCGCCTTGTTTAGCGTCATCTACTCTTTTGGCGAAAAATTCAAATCAACGATTACCGGACGTGGCAATCAAGGGCCTAGTGTTGGTTAAACATGGTGTGACGATGATTGTGAACTCGGGTAAATTTTCTCGGCGTCCTGTTCGCAACATATGAAGTGCATAAAGAGCGATTCTACAGCAAAAAGAGCTTTTACGAGTATAGCACATGGAAGGGCAGAGAACGAAAAGATGTTTTATGATCCTCGAATAGGGAAGAGCAAGCATAGAAATTTATTATAATGAAAAGGGTGTCTGTAACACCTATTAACCCTTTAAATGCAATTTTCTCCAAGCCTTTTATGCCACCCTTTAAATGCAATTTTCTCCAAGCCGTGTAACTCTGATTTTTTCTCTCATTTTTTTTTTATAAAAATTTTTTCCATTACCTTTAACATGACATTCTAAAGAGAAATGCACAGAACATGTTCGCTGCATTCATTAATTTAAAAGCTCTTTTTTTATTAATAAAAGATCTCCCTTTGTTTGGTTATATATTTAATATATCTTGCATATACCTCAGGCCATAGGAGTATGTAAATTAAATGATTATTGCTTTTGCTTTTCTTTTAATTCAAATTTGCGACAGATTGCTCGCTGCTTAAAGGTGTCTCGTGAGAGTGGCTCCGACGTTGCCATTTTTTTATACTCTTTCAGATATAATTTTTTTTTTTTCATAGATGAATTTATGCTCTTTTTTTGGTTTGTTGAGACTAAATAAATTAAACCGATCGATATACAATATGGCTTAAACGTCTACCCAAAAAAATTCAGCAAGACTTTTAAAGAAATCAATGTTTCCTTCCCTATCATCATAGATGGTAGCTCATAAACCATATATAAAAAATATATATATACATATATATTTTTCAAAATTCAGGAAAACTGAGTCAATTGGTTTGGATTTACTTTTATGTGGTTCTTTGAAGTCAAAGGTCTGTGTACAACCCACCCACAATTACTCGCCTTGCATTGAGGGAGGACGCGTTGCATCAACGAAACTCAGTCGCATGTATGCAAAATGGTTATGGAAGTTTTGATAAAAAAGTCGGTATGTGCCAGCAAAGCGATGGAAGCCATTTGCCCGATAAGCTATGCCACACATAATCCTATGCCATGTGAATTATTACGATTCAATAAAAAGTTTACAATTAAAAAAAAAAAAAAACTCGATTTTTCCAATTATTTTCAAATTTTGAGATACCCTACATATTTTCGATTACTACTTTTTTTCACATACGCTTAGTAAGCTCTTTGAAAATGCTCATTCTACAGCTTTCCCTTCCATACAAAAAAAAAAAAAAAATGTCAAAAAATATCCTTGTTAAGGCTTACCGATCTTAAAAGCTCAAAACTGTATTAATTATGTGGATTAGTTGCTTATGAAAAAATGTTATGGAAAAAAAGACTTAACTGGCTCTTTATAATTTTTTTTTTTTTTTGCTCTTTGAAAGAAAAAAGATGTAATAATGCGCGCCATTGGAAAGTCAGGGAGCAAAGGAAAAGTTTATTTCCATTTACAAGTCGTTAAGAGTTTCCAAGACTTAAGGGTTAAACAAGTTAATTGAAGGAAAAATCAGTGATTTTTTTTTTTTTTAAATCTCATTCACGTTACCATCATATCGTCGTAAAAGAATAACAAATATTATGCTACTTCTAGTATTAGTATCAAGTTGTATATCAAATAATAAAAAAAAAAAAATAATAAAAAAACCGGGGAATCTTTACTTTTAATGCTCATTTTAGGAATTTCAATACACACACACACAGTGCACACACTAGTGACTAAAATATTAAAGCAAAGAGTTTATTAGATCTTTCAAAGAATTTGAATTGAAAGGCAAGCGAACGATCACAGATGTGGTACAATGAAGTCGTTAATGTCTGTTTCCTTTTATTTAAATCTTCGCATGGGTCGTTTACTTTAAACATGCTATAAAAATTAATTTTATCTAATCATAATATTTGAAATTAAAAAGAAGCTTCAACTTCATCTCTACATCTCCTCTTATTTACGTAGTAATATTCTTTCATTTATTTATTTATTTGTTTTTATTTTTATTTTTTTTCTTCTTGGATTCTATTAAAGGGCATATGTTTCTTTAAGAATGTATTCTAAAAATGAAATTGAAAAAAAAGATAAAAATTTATATTGATTTTTATAAAGATACGTAAATAAAAGCACAACACAATCTATGCCGCGTATAATAAATTGACTCTTAGCATGGGTCGCCCCACGCCCTTCGTATCATTTATCTAAAGTGTATAGATTTCAGCACCACTTTTGAGTGCAAGCAAGTGTCTGGTTTCTTGGTTGGAGTTTGTGATGCTTTTATGCAAATCAAAAAGGGGAAGTCATTGAAGACATTGTGTAAATTAAGAAATTTGTTCTTTCGTTGGTTTTATTGTCTTATTTTGAACTTTCCTGGCTTTTTTTTTACGAGAACTATAAAAATGGTCTAGCAATGCGCGCGTGAATATTTTTTTAATTTTTATTTTTTAAACTTTTATTTATTCTCTAAACTTTTTCAAGACAAAGTATTTTATCTTTTCATACTTACGTTAAGCGAATATAGGGATCACGCAAGTTTGTCAGTGTGTTTGTAACAGTTAATATAGCATATGCTCGAAATTCCAAAAAAAAATTAAGATGCACTTGTTTAGCATTCCGTTATTAGGCGACTTCATCAGCCTACAGGTATAAAGATGTCTCTGGCATTTTCAAGTGAAAACAAGTGAGAAACAAGGCCGACAACTAGATACCCTACACCACATTGTCTAACACAATTCTTATTTTTACAAAAATTAAATCTTGTTTCCCGAAGAGATTCAAAATTTACCCCAGTCAGTCCAAGGTTTTAATACCAACTTAGAATGTCCAAATACTACTACTTAGCCACTTTTGCTGAAAAATTTCGAAAATTGTAATTTTTTTCCATATAACGACTTTTTAGAATAGGGCGTTATATGAAAAGTGGATCTATTCGAAACATTTTCAATAGCGTTTGTCCTTGGGTCAAAACATGTCACGAAATATCGCCAAAAATTGCGACCTGTAGCTTGAACACAAATTAACATGAGCAGACATCAGACGGACAGACAGGCTTAGATCAATTCAGATTATGATTACGAGTTGACCAGTATAATAAAAGGAGGATCCATCTTAAGTCCAAATGTATGCGTCAGGTCAATCAACTTCAATACGTGGAACTTATCAACTTGTTGTTCAAAGAGACTTCAATATCTAAGAACAACAAGTTCGACATCGATCTACAAAAATCTATATTAAACTAGAATTTGGTGCAAATTTTTTTCTTAAAACCTGTGACCTACTAAGTGATGAGTGTATGTGCAATTAATAAAATATTTTACAATTTTTATTATATATACCCCCTACAGTACGTGTAGGAAGGACATACTAAGCGTGTGCATAGGCAATACCCAGAAAAGACTAAAATGGACTGAACTTTTTTTCAAAGCATGTTTGCCCATGTGCCTACTTGAGGACCGTCCTTTTACTTTTGAAGGCAACGCTCGTCATATGAAGCCTGATTTTGAAAAAGTAAACGATATTTGCAGAAAGTAAGGGTCCATACGACTGCAAGACTTAAGTTGATGATGAAATTTGTTGCAATTTGATATATAAATTTACTCTAGTGGGATTATACCGCATAAGTCTACGTTTCAGATTCCTTTCGTAAAAGGCTTTTCGTTAAAAGTAAGCCCTGGTATGTGGCAACAGGATGTAATTTTTGAAATGTAAAGACGAGGGCATAGTGAGAGTCATGTTAGGCAATAGGCAATAGCGTAGGGTATTTAAAATAAAGGGCCTTGGCTGACTGTCGTATAGTCAGTTTTAATTTGTTACATATATGCGTAGCAAATAGATTCGCTTCAAAGTCAACACAAATATTGTCGTTTTAATCTACGTATTGGGACTTGTTCACAGTGCTCTCCTATTATATCTACGATGTTTGTTATTAACCTGATATCTGTATTTTAAAATAATGACAACAAGCATATCCGGTGCTCGATTATAAACAGCTGATCGATCGTCTATTATAAGCAAAATGTAAAAGTTTTGCGTAAACACTGTGGATAAACAACACACAACCGCGATGTGTTTGGCAAAGTGCAGAGCTGTTTCGTGTTCCACTCTCTTGTCAGGAGAAAACAGGTTTAATTGTTCGTAATTGTTATGAAGAGTAGCCCTCTGCCTTACCTCTCTCTCTCTCTCTCTCTCTCTCTCTCTCTCTCTCTCTCTTTTATATTCTATGGATAGTAGTGGAAGACGAATAAAAAACAAGTTTTAAATTATTAAGCAGCTGACTCGACGCAACATACATATATGCATATATTAACCATGTTTCAGTGTAAACACGCAACTATTTCTGCCTCAAATCGGGGGCATTCGCTAAGTTTGTCATAGGAAATGTAATCTTAGGCATGAAGACAATAAGAAGAAGTTAAGTTAAGCCATTGAAAAAACTATAAATCAGGGCAATGTTTCTTGCCCTCGGTTGAGTTGATTTACAAATGCAGAGAGCGAGAGCATGACGGAGAGAAAGAACAAAAGACAGAGCGAGACTTGCAACTTCGCTGAAGTGCTTTGTTTTTCTTTGGTCAAAATTGGATAGCACTTGAGAGAGTGGAATTAATTATCTGCCGAACTAGTCACAGTCTCCTAGACTTAATCATATTAAGCTTAGTGCCTACAATCAAGATATAATTATTTATCAAAGGCTAATGCTAATTCCCGCCTACTTTATATTGCACTTATCTACAAGATACGAGAAAAAGCTTACAAATTGATATTTTGCTCCTCATTCGAATTCTGGCTCAGTTTGTGGTTTACCTTCTTTGCTTAGCGCCTTACGTAAGTAATATTATGATGGGTGAAATTGTTAATCGGTTGACCGAATCAAAAAAGCACAATAAATGACAAAAATCTTTAGTTTTATGAGAAGCGGGGTAAAAGGGATTAAATAATTTATAGTTAAAACAATAGAAAACAATAGGAAATTAATCCGGGACCACTGGACAATGTTATTGTGAAGCTAAAATTTGAAGACAATCAAATGAATGGAGAATTGAAACGAAGCGCTACACAAATTTGGTCATCTCGAAAGAGGTACAAAAAAACGCTAATAAACTTTTAACTTTTTATTATAAAGTTTTTATTAGTGACTTGAGTCGCGGAAAAAGTCGGCCTTTTTCAAGTACATAAAGTATTCAAGCGCTCATAAAATCTTTTGAATATCATTCATAAAGAGGAGCGTGAAACAAAATATACAAAGCAATATTACTTTTTTATTATTAATAATAAAAAAAAAATGCAAAAAACATTCACTTTCATGTTAAGTTATGCTTTAAAGTTCATAAAAAAAATTGTTCTTAAATTTTTAAATAATTGAAATAAAAAAAAAAATAAATAAAAACAAAAAGCATACAATTAACGCTCAAAACTGGAAAATGTTTTGTTTCCAAAACTGCTTCCATGTTTTATGGCCTAACTTTATCTCGAATCCCGGAACATATAAATCGCCAAAGCGAAAATTGAAACAAATTAAAAGGTCATAGCTGGCGGACTAACAAATACCTTACACTATTTTATCCACTAAAATTCTTCCCTTGTCTTTGTTATGAATAAATCGTTGTGTATCCAGTTTTCATCGCGAAATACTAAATATTAAGCCATGGAAAGCGTTCTATTCCTACCAATTGCCGAAGAATGAGTGTTTTGTTAGACTGTTGCCTCAGAGACCCCGCAAAGTGTATATATTTTTGATCGAATCCTAACCTAATTTGAGTGTGTCCGTCTGTCCTTTGTGTGGTAAACAATGTCTCGGTCACAAAAATGCTCCAATCGGCTTCAAATTTGGCTCAAAGTTTGGAAGTACTTGCATGCAGGTTGGTATTAAAATTGAGCCAAATTGATAGAAGGACGCGATCACAGTATAGCGTCATAACCTGAAACCATCTTTTTTTCAAAAATTAAAAAAAGTTCTTTTGCCCGTTATTTATCAACCATAACCAATACAACGATAAAAAGTCGGTATTCGGCAGCAACAGCCCAACCCTTTTTTCTTAAACGAAAAGTCATAGTAAAAATGGACCCCTCCAATCTATTTCCAAAACGAACGACTTTTCTCGCCGATTTATGTGTATGTAAACAATAACGTATTTAAATAAAGCATTTATTTGAACCTTTCATTTTTAACTATTGATTGTTGTACATGGTGTTTATTAAATTTGATTGAGCATAACTTGGGGCATTGGGTTTTCTTCTTCTCTAATCTGTTACGCAAAACTAACTGTTACCATGCGTTTACACAACTCATCCATTGCACATTCTTCCATAAAACTGATTACTTTGACATTCTTGTACCCACTGAACTATTTAAACTATGATTTCTTCGACAGCAGATAGATGACTTGGGAATAGAGTTTTAATCCTCAGCTTGTTACGGTGTGATCAACTTCTTTGAGATAAAACAAAACGTGAGCTTCAACGCATAAACGGATATCCGACCGGCAGAGGAGTTTAAATCGTTGTAGAAAATGATTCCGAATCATCGGTAGAATAAAATGTGATAGATACCTTAAGTTCTTCTGAATTTTGCGTACATCCGCCCAAGTTTAAAATATTCTTACGACAACAACATAAAAACAATGAGTTAAGGGCAAATTCTCTATAGGAATATTCTCTGCGCATTGAGTACCTTGGCGTCCACTTGGACTAAAAGAATTTTTATTAAAATTATTATTCAATCTCTTTCTCCCTCTCTCTTTATCGCACTCTTTAACGTGCTATATTTTTTTTATTCGTTGGTGGATGATAAAGTCAGAGAGAGAGACCAGAGCGTGTTTATTCTACAATAAAAGCAAACCCTACAGAGTTGTAATAGTTAGTTACTTGTCTAAACAATGTTGCCAACTAACATTAGAAACCCTTAATTCTTAAGTATCCAGTTCTACAATATTTACTAAGCTCTTGGCTTCAATTTCTGTTATTTAGATTAGGTTGGCGAGACAACTTTGCCGCATCTTAAGTAAAACATTCAAATTTGAAGACATTTCATGTGTTCCTGAGGACTCTTATGATGGATGCAGAGTTGCTTTGCAATTTCAAAAAGGTTAGATGTGAGCGAATATCCTCAGCATCGACAGCAAAATGTCATGGTCGTTCAGACCAACGATTCTCTTTAGGACTCAAATCTCTACAATGAAAGTATGCAAATAATTTTTGGCAGATTCGAGGTCCAAGTATTTATTTAACACATGTCACATAAGTTATCAAGAGCGACTGGCGCGTTGCTTTCTTTCTGGAACTCATATCAAATGCAGCGTCTTAAATACAAACTTTGTCCACCGCATTTTATTCACTCTGCACTTCGATACTCACCATCGGCAGTAGTGGCCTTAAGTCCCACCAGAAGTCCGCTGAACATATGACATATGAATTGTACTTGCTTGCATTGACATGACAGGTAAAATTATCTACACCTAGCAAAGAGACGGCAGAACTTTCCCGCCAACCTATTATATATGCCGCTGTGCATATACATTTCACGCGGTCGTGCTAGAATGATTTGAAGCGTTACAAATTAGTGCACTCTTATCGTTTAGCGATAGCACTCTTTTCGGTCTAAAGAACAAAGGCTAGTAGAAGGCTTATCTCAAACCAGAAATAAGTTTCAGAACACATTTCGCTACCAAGTCCATTATTATTTGAATACTTCCTGTACGGTCAAGGCATGCAATGTAATGCATGCCTTCCTATCTAAATTACTTTTTCGCAAGCAAAAGTTTGCAAGGTTCAAATTAAATCGTTAGCCTTTTTATGGGTCATTTCTATCAAGTGTTAATGCTCTTACTCGTTTATATGATTGCGAACGAGGCTTTGTTTTGATAAATCACCTGAAAGTATGAAAATGCTGTGAGTGTGTGTTTTGCACAAAAACTTGTCATCGCATAAAAACACTCTATAAATAATAGTGAAAGAGATTGTCGCTGCGATGCCAGAAAAAGGCTTAAGAGGAGTTTGGTTCTTAAAGTTTTGCTATCGAGTTTCGAAGTTGGTTCGATTGTTTTCTCAGCTACTCAAACATAAATCATTTAATTGATATGTTGCTGTAACGACGACGACCTTTACGAATAGCATAGACCATCAGCAACATACACATCCATCCATGCATTTATTCGTACTGCTACTACTACTACTACTACTACTACTACCACTACGAATGTTTTCTTATTTAGTTTAGTTTTTCTCAAGCTTTTCAACAATGGCCTCCAATCTTTTTACTGAAAAACTTATTTTTGTAAAAAGCAGCGACTTGAGCTAAGTATAACTTCTTGCTACGGTTTCCATGCACTCTTGCTCTTGCTGCTGCTGCTGCTGTTCCTATTATTAATGTTGTTGCCTTGTGTTAAACATTAACTTTGTATGTATGTGTTTTTTTTTTTTTTCATATTTACTTACATAAGTAAGTATTCGCTTATGTTCACTCAAGTATTGTTAAGCAGGTGAAATATATGTATAAACAACAATGGTAACGATGCCAACGATGGCAGCTGCTGCTGGCAATACACATTTATTTATATAAAAACATTTAACAGTTAGTTCGTGTCAGTTAATTGTAAGGTCTTAATAAGTTTTATATGCAGGTATGTCTGTCTAATAGGCCATCGCCACATAAATATATTCTGGTCCATATAATTTTTGTTTTTGTTTTTGCTTTTGGTTTTTTGTTTTATTTGGTTAGAAAGAAGCCAAGCATATTAAAAGCAGATGCAGCAGTTATTTCTAATTGCAGGCATCGGTTGCTTGCACCAAGACTATCGATTTATTTCACCATAAATGAGTGAGAAGTGTATTTATGCAAATTTCACTTCATTATACCCTACTTCATTACTTCTGACATAGGCCATATTAAGTTTGTGCGATAGTGTGTAATACACAAAAGGATTTGAGATAGGCGCACCTTTTATTATGCCCATCGATTCAATATCATTTTCTGAATCGTTCTAAACTTGTCAGTCTATCTGTCTGTCTGTCTTGTTTTCAACTTATAGGCCACAGTTATTGAGATATTTTGACGAAATTTTGGTACACTAACGTGTCTTAGCCCATGGGCGAATGCTATTCAAAACGGTTCGAATCGAAAATTATTTTCGACGGTTTTCCATGTAATGCTTTATGTTGAAATGTTGTTATATGAATGATTGTATCTTGGTGTAAGATATTTAATTGTAGGCTGCGGACGACTATAATGTTTTTACTTATTTTTGTGTATGGAACAGAAACAAAGATAAATAAATCTTTTGGCACTGCTTTGATGTTTTCTTTTTACACCCACTGCCGAAGGATAATAGTGTGTTCATTTTATCGAGATGTTCGCGACACTTAGAGGAAACTTTTCGACTCCCCATAAAGTATATATATCCTTGATCAGTGTCAACTTCTGTATCAATTCAAGCATGTCCATCTGTACGGCTGCGTAAAGTGTGTGATAAACATTCCCCTGGCCGCAAAAACAAACATTTCAGCTTCAAATTCGGTAAAAAAAGTGGAAATTATTGGACGTACGTGAAAATGGCCGATATTGGTCAAAGGGTACCTCTTACAGTGCAACTCATTCTCTTCAGAAGCAAAAAAAAAAAAATTAGTATTTTGCTCATCCCTCATAGATTGTAACAATAAATATTTATATATATTCCGATTTAATGTAAAGGTGATGGGTAGCACAGATTCGACCACAGCCGAATGTCATATTCTTTCTTGTTTCTACTGATTTTGTTTTTCGCCGCCTTTCGCTTGCCTTAACCGTTGCTGGACTAGTACAGAAAGTTAATTAGTGTTATTTTCTACAAAAGGTTAAATTTTATTAAAGTGAATTTTTCTAAAAACCTATCTATTGCTTGTTTTAAACTTTATTTCCCCATTTCGGTGACATTCGACACTTTGCTCAAAGGTTATCTTCTGATTGTTTATGTAATTCATAGAATATATTAAAATTTTAATTGTTTTAAATTAAAAATTTGTTTAAACAGTCTTTCTAAGAGCGAATGTTAACCAAGGTTATCTGTTTTTAAGTACACTCGCGACCTTAACAATTGTAAAAAATATTTGTGTGAATTGTGAATGCGTCGAAGTGTGCTGATTGGGATCATTTTTCATTAAACCTGTACATTGCATTGCATTGATAAGTACATGCATCAAGTTCAGTTGAATTATGCTCCGGTTTACCTTAAGTATTAATTATAATATTTTGCAAATTTATTTTTATATATAAGCTATCGCAGGCGTATGATGCCGATTTTCAAAGTTGATCTGTTGATGTAAAGTAAATAAGCCATTATTTCGTTTTTTCTAACAATCTCTCATACAACTTTCAGCAAAAGGTGACGGATGGATGGATCGACGATTAAATCGATTCTGAAGTTGAGTGGTTTTTTAAACTTTTAAAAAAATTTTTGGTATCCGTCCATTTTAAGATCACCACCACCAATGGATGGATGTACAGTTAGACCAATTTAATTAAATCGATTCCGAAATTGATCAAAACTACGTGAAAATGGTGAGCCAATTAGCGCGCTTTTCAGTGTCTTAGAAACTGTATACAAATTTTTGTGAAAGTTCTAATGAAAGATGGCGGACAGATGGACGGGCAGTTAGACCAATATAGTTAAATCGATTCCGAAATTGACCAAAACTATGCGAAAATGGTGAGCCCTTTAGCGCGCTTTTCTGTTTTTTGTGAAAGTTCTAAAGAAAGATGACGGACAG